>CM052337.1:21129878-21176633 GCA_028455595.1 Lasioglossum vierecki
TTAACATGTGCGCTTTCAAAAAATGTATACATTTTTGTCTATGCGGTGTCGCACTCAAATATTTTTATAGTGTACATGCGTCGGAAATTTCGCCGACACTCCGCTGTTATGGTATTACGCATGTGCGTGGACGCGAGAGATTCTCACACGGGTGTGGAACACGGCTGAAAGCTGCAGCGAAATACAATTACGAGGCAACAGCTGTCCATCAGGGCCAATTTATCTATGAAATCCGTCGATAACTAGTGATTATCATTATTCATCGTTGACGAGCTCTTATTACGCATTCACCGTTCCCGGTATAATCAAGAAAATTACTTGACTTTTCCATCACTGTGCTCGCGAAATTGAAACATTTCACGGCAGGAGTAACAACCAAGCATCCGTTTCCGAAACTTTTTCAACGCTAATTAACTAGAAATATGTGACAAAACTTTGTTAGGTACCGAGTTAGAAACGCAAAATATGTTACAAAAAATTCCAAAAAACAATTTTCACAACGTCAAAGCGCCCTTCGAAAGTATCAAAGGGGTTAGTTCGTCTCTGAGCAAATTTTTCCGACGAATTTCGTGAAATTTACTGCAGATTTAATTAATTATAAAGTAAAATTGAAGAATGTACTACACTTAGAGACCTTAACTACGTGAGACACTCTGCTGGCCACTTAAATATTAATTTTTACATTAATCTTAAATTTTACATATTGTATATTGCACAACTATTTCTCATATAATATCACCGACAAATAGGAAGAATTTAAAACAAGGGGAGTCTGAATAGAGAATAATATAAATATGAAAGCGAAAATAATACTTGTTGTTCTTGCACGGTGTCTTTCCAGTCACATGCATCAACGTGGAACGAGTAAAAACAGGCGGACTCATCGTTCACCAAACAAGCGATCAAACGTTTCCCAGCAGCAGTGTATACACTCCCATCGCTGAGTTGGCATTAAAGAGTATCATAAAGACAACATGAAATATAAAAACAAACTCCTGTCACTTTATCTGCCAATCAACACGACTTGCTTTCTACTATCAAGTATGTTACAAACGAAATGCTATTGTGAACAGCTCAGTCTAACATAATACTAATAACGCTAATATTTGGTATCCTCAACGTAAGGCTCAATTTGCATTTGTGACAAGAACGAATAGTTGTTATTTAAATCAGTAAGAATATTAGAAGAATTTTAAAATGCTGTTATAAATTTCTATTTAACTTCAGTGCAAAAATTTATATTTTGCATAAAGATCAGTCTAGTCGTAACGAGACCTCGAAATTTGATATTGTTCCCATTCAGATTGTATCAATGAGCATTAAGATCAAGTATGATGTAGATCTGCCCACGAACAATATATTCCTCATAAACATTGCAACCTCTTTCCACCCCCTTAGGGGATGAATTTTTAAAAATGCGGAAATAGGTGTTTGATTAATTGTATCAAAGAGCATTAAGACCACGTTCCAAGCAAATCTGACCACAAATAAAATATTCCTCATACAAACGTAGCAACCCCTTTTCACCCCCTTACGAGTTGAATTTTGAAATATATTTTCTTATCCCTTATATAGATCATGAAGGAAACATCTGTGCAAAAATTCAGCTTTCTAGGGCCAAGGGTTTAGCCTGGGCGTTGATAGGTGAGTTTATTTATATATATAGATTATGGACGAACGATTGTGAAATATACTCACTGTTTATTTCCGGTTTACGGCAAAGAAGGTTTCCCCTTCTCCGTTACAGACCTGTCAACCAATCGCCGTCCGAAATTTCGATTATTCGAAGTATATTAGAAGAATTTTAATCCGCTGTTATAAATTTCTATTTAACTTCAGTGCAAAAATTTATATATTGCACGAAGATCAGTCTAGTTATAACCATTACAATTACGTGCGATTGTGGACGAACGATTGTGAAGTATACTCACTGTTTATTTCCGGTTCACGGCAAAGAAGGTTTCCCCTTCTCCGTTACAGAGCTGTCGACCAATCGCCGTCCGAAATTTCGATTATTCGCCCCCACCCTTTGGACGTAGGTGTGGACCAGGCGAAAAAACGGCGAACTAATTCCGGGAATCAATTCGCGCTAATAGCGGCGAACAGTCGAAAACAGTGCGAAGGAGAATTCGTATAATCGATTCGGGGCGGCAGTTCGCGTCGTCACTTTGTTTCCAGGTGGACGGCTCATGATGAAGGGTGCTCAGGTGGAAACACAACCGGTCTGCCGGCGACCCTCGAACTCACCCACTTCAGCGGCGAACGTGATTCGATTTAACGCATTCCGATTGAAAACTTTTTTCCCCACCTCTCTTCCCTTCTATCTCGCTTTCTCTCTCTCCCTCTTTCACCATCCCTCCCCATCCAGAGCCGGACAGATTCGCAAGCTCCCGAGCATCCGGTGACAACTCTCGGCGCGAGTAATTTCCGTTTGATTAAGGAACCGCCGCGAAAAAAAGCCCGCTCGCGACAGCTCGGAATTCAATAGTCGCGGCATGGACGTGGCACGCGTAGATGGCGGGAGTGGCGAAAAAATTTCGCGAACGGGGCCACATCTCACCCGACCACCTCTGACAACCCCCGGATCCCTAGCTCTCTCTAATTAAATTAAATTCGCACTTAATTCCACGAAGTTCGTCGAGAACATTTGCTCAGAGGCGAATCCACCCCTTTGATGGCGTCGAAGGGCGCTTGGAGTGGTGAGAAAATAATTTTTTGAATTTCTAGGACTTGTTCTAACCATATTCAAATCGCCAATAGCACATTCTTCCGTTTTATTGTACAATCAATTAAATCTGCACACAATTACGCGAAATTCGAGACGGACCAACCCCTATGATGGCATCGAAAGACGCTTGGAGAGTGACAAAATAATTTTTTAAAATCTTGGGACTTGTTCTAACTATATTCAAATCGCCAGTAGCACATTCTTCCGTTTTATTGTACAATCAATTAAATCTGCACACAATTACGCGAAATTCGAGACGGACCAACCCCTATGATGGCATCGAAAGGCGCTCGGAGGGTGACAAAATAATTTTTTAAAATCTTGGAACTTGTTCTAACCGTATTCAAATCGACAGTAGCACATTCTTCCGTTTTATTGTACATTCAATTAAATCTGCACACAATTACGCGAAATTTAAGACGGACCAACCCCTATGATGGCATCGAAAGGCGCTTGGAGGGTGAGAAAATAATTTTTTAAAATCTTGGGACTTGTTCTAATAAATCTCTCAAATGAATTTAAACATATTAGATACTCATTTATATAATCTAAATATTTATTAATAAATTATACCACGTTTTACAAATGCATAACAATGTTTCCGTCTGAAGAAACTTATGATAATTCGAATATTAATAATTTATATTATTAATATTAATATAAATCCATAATAGAAAGAAATATAACAGACAACTTAAAATTCATGAAAGCGCAAACATGCAAATAATCACACCCACCTAACGAATTTCCAACCATTAAACTAAAACTCGGCCCCGCGCAGCAATCGATGAATTAGTGTCGAACCGTGGCGATATTGTTTCTCGATTCGCGAATAGATTTGTTCATTAAATTCGGCGATCTTTGATTCCGATCCGTCGCGAGTCGAGCATTCAATCAAAATTCATTTTGCCAAATGGGAAAAAAGCCGCACTCGAGGACATCGTACATTTCCCTCGGTCCGGCAGCAGCGTTAGATTAATTTCTGCAATATTTAAAAAGCGTATTGTTTGCTTAACAATAGCGGCCGGCTTCGGTTTTATTTGCGTGTCCCTTGCACAGTTCAATATGTTCGTTTTCCGGCGCATTTGAGAACAGATACGGTGCACCGCGGTGCATGCGGTTCTATTGGATGAAATTTGTAACGAGCGTCGACTTTTATCCCGGAATGATAACAACAACAACCACGATGACGGAAAAGTTTTCAATGTGAAGCTGGTTTCTCCCTGAGGGAATAACGAACAACTATTCGTGTCGATCATTTTCTCTGACTGGAGGTGTAGTTATCACATGAAGGTCATTGACATTCTTTTTAATGAATACCTAATTTTTTTATATTTATCGGTTATTCTTCCTATTGTCCTGCTAGTCATAATGTTTACTCATAATGCATAATGTAGTCATAATGTATAATCCAGGGCTCCTTTCTTTTAAAACTAATTAAAATATTTTAATAGCTAACGTGGTTCTCGAACCTGAAGATTCAAATCCGAATCCAGCGTTTAATATCTCACAAATATGGCTAATTGTTGTTGTAAATGATCGAACCTTTGCGCCGCGAATAAAATTTGTAATATCCTGAAGATAAAACTACGATCGATAACCAATTAATTAATTATTATAATGTTTACTCATAAGAAAATTTATAGAATACGGTGGATGGATTTTAAATAACTTAAATTTTTTACATTTTTCTCTAAGTCAACGAAAACAAAGATGTTGTCACAATTGGTTTAACTAACGTTGTAATATTTATAGAGGTTGTAACAAGACAAATTGAATTCACTGTTCCAGTGTGAGAGTATCTGTGCGTTGGAAATGGACTATGGAGTGACAAAAAGATCCTCGCTGTTGCATCTCAGTGGGAACTCGATGACAACAGTGACGAGAAGTTTAACGATCGAACCTCCACTTATTGAAAGCGCATTTATTTCCCCGGCTCATTATTTGTTCAATCTCGATCAACTCTTCATAAATCAATCCTACAGGCATCGTGTTTGAAGCGTATCGACATTGGCGCTCGCACGCGCGCTTGTTGATTTTTAATTCCATGTTGAAAGATGCGATTCGTTCTTTGACTTCTAATTGAATGAAACGAAAAGCTGATTGGTCGGCCTTTGAGTCACCCTTCCCTCCTCCTCCGCCCACGTTCGCCGTGAGGATCCCTCGAGCAACGATGGAAGAAAAACGGTAACTTTAAGGCAGAAAATTACGTTCCGTTTAACTTTACATGCTTGCGCATAAAATACCGGGCTCCCGACTTAAGTCCAAGTAAAAAGTCAGACGTTTTGTATTCAGCAAGAAATCCAATTCCATCCCTTTGATAAAACTGAGCTAGTTTTTGTCGTTAATAAACCGAACGCACGATGCTCCCCGTGCAATATCTACTTGTTTTTTATTTCTCACTCGGTTATCGTGAAAAAGTGAATTCAATAGATTTATATCCGTTGTAAATTAGAACGATTGTGGAATAAAGCTGGCGCAGTAACGTTCGTTACGCTCTTAGCGGTATAATGAACGAGCTAAATGGTACTCGAGTGTACACTGCCATTCACTCGTTTTTAAATTGAATTTCCTCGAGAAGCCAACCAGTAAGAAAAAATTTTCCTTTATATTTTCAATTTGCATATTATCGCGGAATAACCACTTTCCGCCTCGTTGCTGCAGTTCCTCAAACCGGCGAAGAATTTTGCAACAAGAACGCAAACAGATTGCCGGATATTTATGCAAATTCATAATTTCCAACACTAATCTACGGCAAAGGAAATTCGCGGGATTCTATTTCCTATGTGTTCCACTGCGTTCGGGACAACACGTGTTCGAGATAAACGATGTGAGAACGTAATTAATAAATCAACGTTGCATGTTGCATGGATTAATAAATTCGTTCGTTCATTTGCGATTCACTCAATTCATTCAGGTTGCATATATTTTATTTTAATTCATTTGCAATGAGTTGCAACTAAATTGTTGCACATCAAGACTGAACAATTTTAATTCATGATAGTGATGACCAAACTTTGTTTCATAATGTCATCGTATTATTTAAAATTTATTTATTTTTATTATTAGTGATTACAACCATCTTGCACACCAATTAGCTTTCCTCGAAAAGAGATGTAATTGGAATGGAGATGTAATTTTATGCGAGTAATCAGACTGAAAAAGAATTCTTTTGTATAATCTTTCTTAGGGTATTTCTTCTTGTACTTTCTCGTCTTTTGTGTCATCTTTTCCTCACTTTTGTAGGAGTGCCAAGAGTAATTATTACGCATAGCAAACAATGTTTCAGATGAAGTTGAATGGTTTTGAGAGGGGCACATTCTGATGATAAAATTTTTTTTGTAGGAGGACGTGTAAATGACATATGAATGGTCATTAATGTTTTTATAAATGGAATCATATATTTTTTCTTGCATCAACTGATGCTACTTCATATTCTTTACAAAAAAAGTATTAATCTATTTGTGTAAAAAAATCATTAGTGTAGGAGACATTTTAATTATAATTTATTAGGAAATCTCGACTCTTTGGTCAATAATATGAATTCAATGTGATAATGTAGTAGGAGAGCACAATAAATTACAATTAAAATATCTCCTAAACATACTAATATCTCCTATACATAGCGTATAATACTAAAGTTTAGTATAGGAAGTAGAATCGGTTGGTCATGATCAGACTTGTCTAAGGATTACGTGCTCTTGATAGGAGTCATCTATCGCGTCTGATCATGACCAACCGATTCTACTTCCTGTTATATACGCACTTATATTCGGACATTCTTAAAACTTCAAATAGATTAATACTTTTATGTAAAGAATATGAAGGAGCATCAGCTGATGCAATAAAAAATATATGATTCCATTTAAAAAAAACATTAATGACCTTCATTTGTCCCTTACACGTCCACCTACAAAAAAAATGTACCATCAGAATGTGCCCCTCTCAAAACCATTCAACTTCATCTGAAACATTGTTTGCTACGCGTAATAATAATGACGTAAATCTAGGTGGCAAAATGTGGCGCCCCACCCTGTATTTTACATTCAAAGAAATTATTTTCCTCGAACGTGGAACGTTATTCTTGGAAACTCGAAGATCCAAAGGAGGGTGTCGGTCGAGTAATTGCGGCGAGCTATTGAATTCGTGATCGCGTGGCGAAATGATTGGCCACGAATCGAGTGTCCGGCCAAAGGATACGAAATTCCCCTCCTTGCCTCGCCCCTTCTCCGCCGGTCGAAAAATCGAGCGTTCCAGGCGTGAATCGAGTTATCGTTAGACCGTGGTAATGGCTATTCGTCAGGTAGCGGAATTGCTTCTCGAAATGGAGTGCTCGGTTATAACGTGCTATATATCGGGAGTAGCTAGGCGCTATTTGAAAGTCAAATACTGCCGCGGAAGATGGGGAACAGAAAGTGGGGGATGGAAGGTTTCAACTAGAGGGCGAAAAGGAGGAAGAACAGAGCCCCTCTCTCCCTGGTGAGAGATACCCGAAGACATTTCGTAGCATCGTGATATCTACTGCTCCTACGTAAACCGCAGACTTCATCCGATTAACGGCAGCTTCTATAATGCGAGCATCTTGCCAAATTGGCTATGGTTGACTTAATTAAATTCAAATCGACCCTCCGCGCGACGCGGTTTCTTAGAGGTTTTTGGAGCCTCTACGGGGTCCCAGACCTCGTTAACCACAGAGGAATACTACAACCGGATTTCCACAGCCCTCAAGCGACCAGATTTCATTGACACGATTGTTTGTCCAGATTTTAAAACTGATTCTCCATTCATTGTTCGCAGACGAACATTCAAATAAAAATACCACGTTTTTAAAAACGGATTGAAAAGTATAAAATAATTTTTTCTAGTCCCATACAGATTCCTAACCTCGTACAGATAAATAATTAATTAATTGGTTAACGATCGTAATTTATCTTCAGGATTTTATGAATTTTTATTCGCGGCGCAAAGGTTCGATCATTTACAACAACAATTAGCTATCTTTGTGAATACTAAACGCTGGATTCGGATTTGAGTCTTCAGGTTCAAGAACCATGTTAGCTATTAAAATGTTTTAATACGAGGAAAAGAAAGGAGGTGTTTCTTGTAAGATTTCAAAAGAAATAGGAGATAAAATTAATTATGTAAATTGAAATACCTTCAGTTGAGGTTTGAAAAAATAATACCATTAATTATCAAAAGCATCCGCCTGGGTTAAAGTTTGTAATAACTTCAATCATTCCTCGGCAAGAATCAATTTCTATAACCAACAGAAAGAATTTAAGCATCAAAAAATTCGCTATAAACATTAGAAAAAAATATTGAAATAATTCTACAATTTCTACAAAGTCTACAAACACTCTTCGGCAATCGCTAATCATTAAAATGTTGTGACAGACTTTCTGCAGGCTCGTCATAAGTAAAACCGGTTTAAAAAAATCGCAACCTCAGTTTTCATAGATTTAACAATTCGATTTGTGCCCCGAAAAAAAGTAGAAAAATCTCTATACTGTAAACTCGATCATACAACGTTCCACCGGTGGCGCCCATGGTAGTCGATCCACGTAATCTCGGATTAATTAAAATTTCCTGCGAGCAATTTGGATTCCTGTCCCCGCGGATATCTGACAGGCACGTTGATTTAGGAGTTCAATAAAAATTCCAAAATGGCGCTGGAAAGATCGCGCGAATGTGAACCCAACGATCGTTCTTCTTGTCTTCTTATAGTAAAAATGACAAAAAAAGTGTAACGAGGAACAGCGGCGTGAATGTGTGCGTGTACACATCTACGAGAGATCGATTTGTTCACTTTTCCCTGTCGTTGCTGATTTTTATCTTTGCCGATGAGCTAATGAATATTCATGAACAACGATCAGTGGGCTGGACTCACCTCGTTTAATATTTACTCGCTCTCCGTGATAGTGAGCGAATGTTGACCGTCGAATTATTATTTTTCGGGCAATTTCGCGCGGGTTATTATTGCCGGACGATTTTCCTGCTTTTTAGTTACGGGAAGTTCGATTTCGATGCACAGGGTGTCCGCTGTTACGTAAGGTATTGCAGATAGCGTAATAATTTTTAAATGGAATTACAATACCGAATTCGGTGGAATCAGAAATGGGCAATATTTGGCGCACGAAATTTTTTGAAATATTGCTTCACATTCTAGATATTATTTGATTTAAAAAATAGTGATTTATTTTTGAAATTCGATGATCCACTTAAAATATTATTTCAAGGAGTAGTTTATTTTTGAAATGTTATATCCTATTTAAAATAATATTTTGTGTCATATCTCTAATTTGATATCCTATGTAAAATAATATCCTATGTTCTATTTAATTTTGTATCCTATTTAGAATGAAATTGTACAATATTTTAAATGGAACATAAAATTTCAAAAACAAAATGTTTTACCCAGTCCCGTCTAGAATCACAAACTCGATCGTAATTACAAAGGGAAATGGCCTCAAACGCGTTAAAAATTGTTTAACGAAGGAGCCTATTGCATTTTGTTGTGCTACTTTTCAGCGAAATTTAAGTAGCCGTTGTCCAGGAACAACTTATTCGGAACAATTCATTCGTCGGCGGTTAACGTTGATCACTCGACCAGGTTTCGTGAACGTTACAGTCGGATGTCTTAACATTGAGCGTGGGAGACATTAACAGGAGGACGTTGTCAGGTGTTTCGCGGGAATGGCAATAGCGGTGTGCATGTAGCATGGCAGACCGTTTCTGCGGCGAGCGTTTCGACCGCGAGCAACTGCATTTTCTCGAGGTAACGGTATAACAGAAATTTGCAAGTAAAAAGGAAACGGTGTTCGGGCGAATTCTACCACATCCTTTGACCGTATTGAAACGCGGAGAACTATAATCCGCGATGCGATCTCCGGATGAATGAAATAAGGGGAATCCGAGCCGCGCGTTGTTTCGTATTTACACTTCTAATCCGATTTCGATACGATCGTTCCGATGCTTAGGATATATATTGCATCGCATAAGTCTGATTTTTATAACAGCTATCGAAAGTATTTATTAACCATTTTTTTTTGATCGACGTTTTCCTGTAAATTATTTCCCTCGTTTTACTCATGTTCATAGAATGTCTACAGAATGTGCTTTTGAAGTTTCGAACGAAATTGTTTATATGCTCGTTGTGACATTTTATTCGTTGTCACAAATCTTCGCCAGATGGATTTGCTTCCATCGGGATATGCTAAATATTGAACGGCACTAAATGACCATGAAAAAAACCACCATAAGACGGTGTCCGTGAAACAGTAAATTTTATTGAAAAAAATATCTTTTACAACGAGCTTTAATTTAGGAATTAATTGCGTATGGGACATCCTGTACATGTTTCAGTATACTTCTCAAACTGTCAACATCCTCCATTTCCCGAACACCGTGCGTCGGAATACCAAAAACTGTTACGGTACTACAACATGAACTTTCTCGCAGCAACTATCGTTTTTCGCTATGGGAATTTTCGGCGTCAATTCGAAAAAAGCTTGTTCGGAAACAGTCAGTAAACAGAAACGTGAAAAAGCAGTAATTCCTCCGGAAGATTGGTCAGACACGTATTCCCGGCCTTGTGTGCACACGAACGGTGAAAATCTCTGTTCAAAGACTCAAAGACAGACAGTGCATCAAGTGAATGAAACTTCGACGGGAAAAACTCGAGTTTTTGGGACTTGTTCAAACATATTTTTATCCTTCGATTTATCCTTCCATTCAGTCTGATGTAGTGTTCCAAAAACGTAATTTGGAACGGAGAATTCTACATGTATTTTATTTTTGGGTTCCAAGGTCACCTCCATTTTTTAAAAGTGAAACCATCCCTTTTGAAACACCTAACCACAGTCCCTTTCTCTCATTATGAATTCAGTGATTACAATTATTCAAAGTCATTCAAAGATGCATTCATTTTTTAAACAGGACCAGCCTTTTTTAAACATGTACAATGACAGCCACTTTCATTATGAATTCAGTGATTACAATTATTCAAAGTCATTCAAAGATGCATTCATTTCTTAAACGGGAACGCCTTTTTTAAACACGCACAATGACAGCCCCTTTCATTATGAATTCAGTGATTACAATTATTCAATGAATTCAGTGATTATAATTATTCAATGAATTCAGTGATTATAATTATTCAAAGTCATTCAAAGATGCATTCATTTTTTAAACAGGATCAGCCTTTTTTTAAACATGTACAATGACAGCCACTTTCATTAGGAATTTAGTGATTACAATTATTCAAAGTCATTCAAAGATGCATTCATTTCTTAAACGGGGACGCCTTTTTTAAACACGCACAATGACAGCCCCTTTCATCATAAATTCTGTGTCAAGTGTTATTCAAGGTCACGTCATTAGGATTAATTAACCCTTCGCTGCATATCTATTACAGTTAACAAATCTGGCAGATAGTAAACAAAGAATGTATTTTCTTACTATGATTATTCGTATTTATTTTTCTGAAAATTTTTTAATTTTTTAAAACCTTTTGTCCCTTAAATAAAACACAAAAACAGACCTTCTTTCAATTTTTTCATCCCAATTTAAAAAATCATGCAGTGAAGGGTGAAACCACAATGGTGGTCGAACTTCTTATACAAAATTTACAAACTCGTCTTTCTAGAGCTAATAGATAAAATGAGTATCAAACTCACCAGAACTTTCACCATGTATACAGGCCAGCACTAGAATCCAGCCCGGTCGAATCGGCAGCCAGGCAGTTTAAAATTCCCCAGTGCAGCAGCACGCCGTAAGGTTCCGCTGCAACATTTCATTTTATTTTATTCCTTCGCCGTCGTTCCTTTTCTCCCTTTATCGTTTTATTCTGTTTCGCGTCGGTTAATGGAAGGAAGCTGTCTGCCGGTGTTTGCCGGGCAAATATTTGAAAACAACGGAAAATGAAAGAAGAAAGAAACAAAAGAGAGAGAGAGAGAGAACAAATCCATAGTTTCTCGTCTTCGTCGAAAGGATTGCTATTTAACACGGGCTACTGTCAGCTTCGGAAAATCTACGCATAAATATCGTTCGGGGGTTGTCGCTCGGCTTTTCCGCCGTGGGTACGCACAATCGTAATGAAGATTCGCGTTCGCGGCGCCGGGGCTCTTTTAATTATGCTGCGAATTCATCCGCGAGGTCTAACGAAGCGACGAAAACCGCCTGTTGCCGATATGCTAACGAAGTCTCGGTGAAAACTCGAAGAAAGAACCAAGGAAACAAATCGCGACAGATACACGTACACGGATACACAGTGGAAAACTCGTCCATTCCTCGAGCCAACCTCGGATGATCCACTCCACCCCCTCGCGCGCGCAGGATTCTAACTCGCTTCGTATCCGGAGAGCCTCTTGGGGACCCTTTTGTTCCGTGATTCTCCTCATAATTTCGTGTTGACGCGTCGAGGGTACCGGGATAACGAGAACCCGGTGTGCGACCGTGTCTTGGATTTTCTAGAATTCCCCGCCCGTCGCCAGTCGTATCGCGTTCTACCCGGTATTGTAATTGTAGCACGACGTCGCGGCGCGCGGCGTGGCGGCTTCGGGAATTTGTTGCGCGGAACACCGTCGTATTTACTCGACCAAATTACGTAGTAAATCAACCGATGCGACTTCGAGTGCGCAGCGGCGTTTTCGCCGGTCGGAAAATAACAATCGTGATGGAAAACAGATACGGGGCTTGATCGTGGGAAAGATGCAGGGTCCTTTGGGACCCCTCGTCCCTTCAACGCGATTTATGCGAACGTTCTTTCACGTTTCTCGGCGAAGGGTTAGAATATAATTGCAGCTATTCATCTTCGATGTATTGTTTTACAGAGTGTATTACATAGGTTGCTGCATAAATGAAATTTTCGAATGCGTTTTGATCGAGAAATATCATTATGTACCTTTTTAAGGTACAATTCAATTTTTTATTTAGACGTCTTACATGTTTGATTTATCCATTTCGATGTCATCAATGAATTTTCTTTTAATTTTAAGTGCAGCTTATTTCAAACTATGCGAATTGATTTCGTTGTGGAGCATTTGCAATTTATTATGTACCGTTTCGAGGTACAACTCAATTTTTATTTAGACGTCTTAAATTTTGATGTCATCAATGAATTTTCTTTTAATTTTACACACAGCTTATTTCAAACTATGCGAATTGATTGGGAAACATTCTTTTGTAGGAATTGAATTCGTTGTAGTGCATTTGCAATTTATTATGTACCGTTTTGAGGTACAACTCAATTTTTATTTAGACACCTTCACATGTTTGATTTATTAATTTTCTTGTCATCAATCAATTTTATTTCGATTTTAACCCTTCCCATAGCGTATCATATCTGATACAGTTAACAAATCTGGTATATAGTAAACAAAGAATGTGTATTATTACTATTCCAAATTATATTAATTTTTTCAGAAAATGTTACTTTAATCTTTTTAAATATTGTTCCCTTGAATGAAACACAAGGCCTGACCTATTTTCAATTTTTCATCCCAATTAAAAAAAATCGTGCAGTGAATGGTTAACTACAGATTATTTCAATCAATACGAAAATTAATTAGAAAATATTTTACGTAGCAGTTGAATTTACCATAGAGCATTTACAATATAGTAAAATAGATTTGTTAACCAGTACAGCCCCGAGCAGTTTCGTATAGGGCCCGAAACGCTCAGCGAGTGGAAGGGATGAGCGCGAGCCAATGAGGCGTCGTGGAATCGAGGCACCGCTTCTGATACTCTCGCCGCGAGTTTCCCTCAGCATTGAACCGCAGCTATAGTGAACGGTGTGCGCTGCACAAACAGCCGGAGCGGAACATTACTCGCAAAAGTGAACCGTTTTAAGTGGTTCTCTTTCATCGTGCGTTCAAGGGGCTGGAAGATTTTAATTCGCTGCGGGTCCACGGCGCAAAAAGACTAGAATTTCGTCGAGTATCACGATTTTCGGGTCTGTACATCCATTAGAACGCGCGTACAACGCCTCCGCGCAGGACTCTTCCGCTGTTCACCTACGCAGCTACTAATTCCGCGCTTTTCTGTTTTCCTCTCTTTCTCTTTCTCTCTCTCTCTCTCTCTTTCTTTCTTGTGCCAGCGCGCGTTTTTTCGTTGTTGTTGTTCTTTTTTTTTAGTTCCACGCCAGTAATTAACTCAAAAATGCTAACACTGTGGAATACGGGAGCGTAACGGGTAGCGCGCCGCGGAGGCCCCTTTTTTCTCTCTTGTTTTGTTCTCCTCTCTTTTCGCTTTGTTTCGCCGTCGTGGATGCACCATAAAATTCCGAGTCGCCCGGGGAGCAAGGAGGCTAATGTCATGTTAATACAGGCGGAATTAATTGAATACCTTGTTTAATAATTGCGTGGACAAGGTACAACGGGCTGCCGGCCGAGGAAAGGGGCGGCAATTATCTGGGCATTGCTTTGCGATAAAGGAGCCACGCTCGCCGGGAAACTTACGACGCGGAATCTTTTGAAATAAACATCTTTGTGGCGGCGAGCTTCTTGAATAATTATGGTCTCTCGCTTAGGCTAATGCCCCGATCGTTTGTTTAACGGCCGCTTATTGTCCCGGGGTGCGAAGTTTATTCGCAAATCAACAAGTGAGCCATTTTAGTTGAATTATGAAATGTATTTTTACCCGGTCTGTCAACGAATCGTGTTGGTTTCATACAAATTGCTGCAGTTACACTTGTCTTCCATTGGTTCTTAGTAATTGATATACAAAGTGCAAATGCGAAATTAATTTTTTTTCCCTTTCAGGAAATATGTTACAGTCGCCGCTTGTAATCGATACTTATTATTCAATTAGTGGTGGTCAGTAGATTAATTGCGGCTGATAACGGATCTGGCACTAATCGTGTATAATGGGTATCCGATAGATCGAAAGTTTGGCGTATCAATCTGTCTTAACCACATGTTCAACGAACGACTCTGCTGGGCTAATGAGTCATCTCCATTTTGACCAACGTTCCACGAATATGTCCGTAATTAGCAGTGTAATGGTCGATTTATGAAATTAGGGGAATGAAAACACTCGAATTTGTAATCTGGTAATCTTTGTTGTACTCTGCACATCTATCGTTTCAATTCATAGCATAATACTGTGAATCACAATTTTGGATATTTACAAACGATTGAATGACGCGTAATTTTTAAAATTTCTAAAAAAAAATGTATCTGTATTATATGTATACATGTAGATAAGATTTATTCAAGTTATATTGCTATGTATTAATAGAATATATTATTATTTTTGGATTCTTGGCCGTTCCTGATTGCATTATAAAATGTTTAGCGACCGAAACGCAGGCTAGAAGATAAATTTTCTGAGCGGAGGAAAAGTTTATTCAGAAAATCATTTCCATTTCTTCGGGGCAGATATTTGACTTGGTCGGCGAAGGAATTCAGTCCACTGAATCGATCACTAGGAGAATGAAATAATTTCGTATTCAAGATGGGTAAGAATGTTTTCTGATATCCAAGCAATTCCATCGTGACGTTATCGTTCGCAATTTATCCTGTGACTCATTAATATTAAACCGTTCGGATCTGTATTCTTACTGCGGAATCAAGAACGTTCTGAAGACTCGAAAACCCTTGCAGTTATTCTTGTGTACAAGAACGATGCAAGCTCGTTAAATATTTGGATAAATAAAGGAGGAATACTAAGTAAATCACGACACATACAATCTCGAGTACCAAACAGTTTACTTTCAATTTAAATTATGTTTAACATTGCGAAAGGAATCCATTCATTTTCTGCATCGCGGGCTAAAAATTTAATCTTTAAAGTACCAGACACGCTTGAACGTTAATGGTGCTAAAATGTACTTTATTTAATTTTTGTAAACAAAACGAACGTATATTTAAGTACACGTCATCTGTAACGATAAAAGTGTAGTTCAAATAATTCCCCGTCTATTTAAGAAGATACACGATCCCTAAATTTAGTTTGAACGTTAACTTAATTTATCTAAAGGGACACGAGCGCAACTATAGTAAATTACGAGCATTAGAGTACATATCACTCATCCCCGGGCACTTTCAAAGATACCTAAGAGCACAGTAAACGTCAACTTCGCTTCGGACCTGATAGGAAGACGGCCATACCGAGGCATCAGCTTCGCATCTTCATCAAGTTTAACGGACGGCCTGACAGTCGAAAAGAAATCCGATGACACGTTGACGGTTTCACTATAATTTCGTGCGTGTGCATCTCGCGCCGGTATTGGATTACGTCCAGATCCCGAGTTATAGTTGCATCGTGTGTTCGCTCGATTCGAAATAGAATGACTCATAGACAAAGACCTTGTTCTAATTCAAAACGAAACACGGAAAAGCTGTGGACCGTATCGGGCCGCTGCGCGAATATCGGAGAGCGGGATTAGATTCGTGATTATTTCGGTGCGTTGCAACTGTTGCGAATGATTCACGCGTCATAATAATGACAAGGAATAACAAATAATCTTCTAAAACTGTTTGATCAAGCATAAAAACCAGAGAAATGCAAAGAAGCGCACAAGTTTACGAAGAAGCACAACAATTTTTGAAAAAGCACAAAAATGTTTAGAAGCTCCCTTCTTGTGTTCAGAGTTGTGCAGAATTACAATTGAATTACTCCATAATTATAATTACAAAGTAATTGAATTAAATTGTAATTCAATTATGTTGTAATTTATAATTCAGATCTTCAGTCAATTAAATTACAATGTAATTCGTAATTGCAATGAAGCACAATTATAAAATACATTGTAATTGAATTAAATTGTAATTCAATTATGTTGTAATTTATAATTCAGATCTTAGTCAATTAAATTACAATGTAATTCGTAATTGCAATGGAGTAAAATTATAAAATTTTGTTTTCATGTATTATATTGTATTGTATTTCAATTATACTGTAATTCAATTACAAATTGCATTTCAATTATATTGTATTTCAATTACAAATCTGATTGAAGTACTTAGTAATTGAATTACGTTGTATTTGAATTATATAGTAATTCATTTACGACGTAATTCAATTACTATTAATTGAAATACAATGTAATTCAATTACTATTAATTGAAATACAATGTAATTCAATTACTATTAATTGAAATACAATGTAATTCAACTACGTAATTGAATTACAATGTAATTGAATTAGCACAACTCTGCTTGTGTTTGACATTTAATGTCAGTTTAGTTTCTCGTATCAATGACAAGAGATAAGAACAACTTTTCTGAAACTGTTTTATAAAACGTGCAATTCAGATACAACTTGTGTAAAAGAAACACAACATTAGAAACAATTTGTCTGTATTTAACGTTTACTAAGTACATTCAAATCCAGCACTTCAAAGGCATCTCAGCAACAATCGTATAAATAATAATGATCAAAATCAAAATTCACAGATACTACGCGTCATAAAAATGATAAGGAATAACGAATAATCTTCTAAAAGTGTCTGATTCAAACAACCATAATCCTGCATTACTAGGTACATTCAAATCCAGTACTTTAAAGACATCTGAGCAACAATTGTACAAATAATAACGATCAAAATCAAAATTCAGAGGTACTGCCTCATAACAAAGTAACGGTAGACATAGAGAGCAGCTAATTTGATAAGCAACCGCTATTCTGCTAGTGTTTACCCGAAGAAAGCCAATTATGAATCTCGAATCCATTGACGGCAGGTTCCTGCAAAAACAATAATTCTGTTGCGCAGAGGTCTCCTTTGGCAGTGCTCTCTTGTCATTGAGAAACGTAACTTCACTAACTCGGTACATTTTGCGTGATTCAGAACAGCGTACAGCATCAATGTTCGTCGTTTCGTAAACAAAAAGGATGGGAACCACCGTTGAACGTATCCAACCCGGACAAATTGCATCGCCTAATCAAATCCTGCGGCTGAGGTGTCTAATGAATCGCTTCTTGCCGGTAATTAGGTTCGTAGTTAGACCATTTTCTTAATTATGTAGACGTGAAATGAACGTTAAACTTCAAGTTTTATAGAGTACCACATAAGCACATCAGTTTCGCCAACTGTGAGGCAGAGCTACAATAATGTGATTTATACTGGCTCTCTTAAGGTAATATTTCCGACATAAACAGAGGTCGCAAAAAAAATCTGAAAAAATCGCTCATACAGGGTGGGGCGCCACATTTTGCCATCTAGATTTACGTCATTATTATTACGCATAGCAAACAATGTTTCATATGAATTTGAATGGTTTTGAGAGGGGCACATTCTGATGATAAAATTTTTTTTGTAGGTGGACGTGTTAAGGATATATGAAGGTCATTAATGTTTTTATAAATGGAATCATATATTTTTTGTTGCATCAGCTGATGCTCCTTCATATTCTTTACAAAAAAAGTATTAATCTATTTGTGTAAAAAAATCATTAGTTTAGGAGATATTTTAATTATAATTACATTGTCTTATGTCTATGTCTAACTACATTATCACATTGAATTCATATTATTGACCAGAGAGTCGAGATTTCCTAACAAATTATAATTAAATATCACCTAAACTAATGATTTTTTTTACACAAATAGATTAATACTTTTTTGTAAAGAATATGAAGGAGCATCAGCTGATGCAATAAAAAATATATGATTCTATTAAAAAAAAACATTAATGACCTTCATATGTCCTTTACACGTCCACCTACAAAAAAAATGTACCATCAGAATGTGCCCCTCCCAAAACCATTCAATTTCATGTGAAACATTGTTTGCTATGCGTAATAATAATGACGTAAATCTAGATGACAAAATGGGGGGCGCCCCACCCTGTATGTACCCGTGTCAGATGTTTTCCAGAATTAATGATTGCGATTAAACGAGGAAATCTCGGTAAAAAAAAAATGGTTTTCCAATTTCTCGCTGTAGCTACCCATACAGTGAAGGTGTTGGCTTGAAACCTGGTGGAAAGGTTTCTTTTTTGGTAGGCAATCGACTGGTCCAGGTTCGATTGAAATCGTCGCGGAGTAGCAATAAAGTTTGACCTTCTTTCTTTTAAATGACCTTTAATAACCTTCTTTCTTTTAAGACTGATTAAAAACATTTTTAATAGTTAACGTGGTTCTCGAACCTGAAGATTCAAATTCGAATCCAGCGTTTAGCATGTCACAAAATGGCTATTTGTTGTTATAAATGATCGAACCTTTGCGCCGCGAATAAAACTTTATATTATCCTGAAGATAAATTACGATCGATAACCAATTAATTAATTAATAAAGTTTGAGTCTGATACGTTCTGCGATAAATGACGAGGTTTTCAGTGGGCAGATACAGCAGATGAAATTGTCGGTGATGATCGATTCTGCTGGTGCTGGCCATTGCGGCTAAGGTGTGGGCCATCAGAGACAACGTATCTGGATAGCGAGATGAAACAAATCACCGTATAATAAGAGATTAGGAAACCGGCGAGCCCGATGTGCCTTTCAACGTCGGTGACGCGCGTCGGTCGCAACAAACCCGACAATTCGGTGGTTCCGTCATTACGAGCTAAACGACACGGCCGAGCAGGAATCGTTAAGGTATGATCTATATTAGCAGGCTGGGCGGACGAGGGGCATACGGGGAGGACGAGTTGGAGAACGAGGCGCGACAAGACGCACGTACAGAAAAGCAACATGCTAGTAATCTTCCATTTTATGGACCAAGACAGCACGTTGCCGAGGCCGTTGCCAAAGCTATTTCCAGGCAGCGCGCTGACTTCGCTCCTCGGCGCGGCGACTGCTCGACTCCTCCTCGGGTTTCTTCTCAGCTGTTCGTCGGGATCCGCGCGCGGCGAGCACGCTGCTTCTGCGGTGTAATACCATGAGACGCGGCCAAACGTCCGTTCTTATGGTTTCGTCGAATTAGTTTCAACCGACGGCGCGGCCCGCGCGTTGCGCAATTGTCAGAGATAGAGTCACAAAACGGCTCTTTAGAACGGCCATTCCACGGCTGCTGACGATAGCTCTATGTGAATACTAATTGCTATCGCCGCTTATGATTCTCAATTACACCCTGATCCTTGATTATTGCCTGGGAATCGCCCCATGGTATTCCGCAAACGTTCACCTTTTATTTCCTTGCGCTGCTCCCGATCCTTCTATTACGCGTCGGAAATGGCCATCGCGACTTTAATTTAAAGTCTACCTAATTTTTATATCTAAGTTATAACCTTCTATTTCGGTTAGAAAAAGGCTGTCGCTTCCGCGGGTTGCTTATTCGCGTGATTTTTATACTGAGCCATCTGAGTGCCATTTTGTCGACTCGCTGCACTGCCATTTCCCAGACTCACATTTTAGGACAGCTAACGGTGTGTGAAAACGTTTTTAATCACTTTATTAATTTATAACTGTCATGATGCTGGATCTTTGTGCAAAAGAAAATTTTTTCAATAATTTGCCAGTGCAGAAACGTTAGTACAGTGGAACAATAATTTGTTCTTCGAATAAACGAACCCAAAAATAAAATCCCCTGCAATTTTCGAGCGAAGAATCGAGCGAAATGAAAAAATTGGAGCAACCTGCACAAAAAACGGAATCTGTAGAAGCATCCGTAATTTAATTATCGCTGATCTCAATGAATCAGCGGATGGAACAGTGTAACAGTACCCTGAAACCGATTCTTCTCGCTAAAGAGGCGCGCCGTTTCCAACCCCCAGCAAAGTAAACCTCTTATTCATTCAGTTCACCGTCTATTAGATATTCCCCAAGTTCGGAGGACTTTTTAAACATCCTGACTAAGCGATTTCATTGACTATCAATCCCCGGTTACCTTGGATAGTCTGTCTGAATTAACACTGACTTCTTGAGGGGACAATCAAACCTCCACCGGTTTTCAGTTAATAATCAGCAGAGGACAGCAATTATTGACTGAGACGAGCAACTTCCCTTCGAGTCTATAATGTATTCAGAAGTGAATTGTTACATTCTCATATAATCATCTAAAATAGCATGTCTGAAATAATACTTCCCTCACTTCTGCATGGCCAATATCTATTTGTATCAACAAATTATGCTTCGTTTTTAATGTCACGTTCTGAGTAATTTTCATTCCTTAGAAATTAACGAATAATTTTCAGAAATCATATAATTGGTAAACTATACTAGTTATGTAATTCGTTGTCTTAAGCCAAACTTTTCATGCCAACAGGTGCATGTTGTTTGTACTATCTTTATTTATTTGTTTATGTTTTCCCTTCTATCCAGTGTTTTTTTAATGAAAATTATACTGACATATTCGTGACACTTTTCTGATTGAAATGATGCCAAACACGACACAATACGAGTAATGAAGGGTTTGGATAATCGAGGTTCTACTGAGTCGTGAATCAAAGAAGTAAATGAATTCCAAAGTGTGTCGTGTTTGGACTTGTTTTAATCAGGAAAATGTCACAAATATATTGATAAATATCTCGTAAAAAATCGGTAAGAAACATACGTGAAATTTCCGCCTGGAACTTTACAGAGCTCGATGAGCACCATCACCGATTAAAGCAACAAGAAATTGGAGTCAGTGAATCGATGTCTCCTCTAAACTCGATGAAACATTCTTGTCTGCAGTCAGTAGATTTTCTTCGTTACTCGCACAGTAGGAGACGTCAAGCGCTTTCGTCACGTTAATTTTCCGCCATTTTAAGTACCATCCAGCATGAATTAATTTAATCAAAAGACCCCAGGTCAAACCGGGGCACTCGCAAAGAAGACGTTCCTCCTCGAAGACAGCAGGTTAAGATTTCAATCAGATAATTGTCACCCCCGGAGCGACCCGAAATCCTCGGAAGAAAAATAAATTTCCCACTGTTTTGAGAGCACTTCGACAGAATGGATCTGTGTTAATTAACAATCCTGGTTTCCCAATTACAATTGAGAGACGGTAATTCGTCGGAAGAGGTCTCTCCAATGTTTTAACTGTTCTCTTGGAGGACGAAGAAACGGAAACTTCTTTGCGAAACGGATGTCTGTCTTTTTGCCGAAGAGATGGAAAATGGAACTGAGTAACGTGATATTCGAGACTGTAATGGTTTTAATTAATATCATATTTGACGTTGTTCGAGAGACTTACTTTAAAAACCTGGGAAATGAATCCATTCAAGACTCTTACGAAGTAATTCCGGTTTTAGTAATTGGATTTCGAAAGTGTTAGCCTCTTTTGCTGATTTTCAGTGTTCTAACAATTTATAATTACTCTTGCAATTTTTTTAAATACTCTGTACTATCATTTTACACAGAATTTAATAAACAATTTTTATGCGAAATAAGATATTCTACTTTATAAAGCCTGGTATAGTTCCAAGTTATTAAGATTATTAAAATATGAAATGGTTTTTGGTATGCAACTCTCGTTTCCTGTAACCATATACTATAGAAATGATAAATTACGAAAATTGTTATAAGAAAAAAATGTCTATTTTACATTTCTGTTGTTTATTCTGTTTCGTGCTTCATCCACGAATTATTTTCACAAACGCTGATTATTAAGTTATAAAAACGGGGAATAGAGTTTCCGGCAGATTTTCGAACTTAGATTAACTACCGTGTAAATCCGCGGAGTGTAATAAGGATGTAATAGTCCTAATTTAAATCGGGAGTTTCTATATTTAATGGTTAGTTCGATCAAAGGCTACCCGGTTCATCGAGGCTCAATTCGATTTCAACGGTGGCTGAATAAACGAGCATATCAAATTTAACTACTTTTCATTTCTAGTTATTCCAGCGTTACGAAGACAGCGGCGCGGTTCCATTCCGTTATAATCGTGCCGTTGGGTCCCGTACGTTTATACAAGGTGTACAATCAGAAAGGGAACATTTCTCTCCTGCTCGGCTGGATAAAGAAAATGAGTTGGAAATATTCGCTGCAGAGCTTGCTTGGATATACACGGCCAACGTAATCTTCCCTAAAAGTAATACGGTGACTCCCCTATATCTTCGTATATACGGTGGAAATAATTAAGTGTAAAAATCCGCTGCAACTCCCGTTTTCTCGGAATCTCGTATTTTTATATTCCACTCCTTTTCGTGCAAACGAAATGCATCGTATTCGCACGTCACTTCAATTATCCCACAAATACGATCATTTTTCAAAGAATAATTTATTTATCATTTCAGGATATATTTTATTCATTATCATCAAGTTTGCTTCACTGAAACATACACGAAACATGAAAACATTATTATTATGACACGTAGAATATTGTAAAAGGAATTACATAAATTTTTTTATCTACGTGACAGAAAATTCTGTACAGAGTTGAGATGTTTTTAATGGTGGAGGAATATTTAATGGCGAAGGACGGTGTTTTAGTTCTACCATTTGTGAATTTTAGTGATGATTGTCGTGTCACAAAGATTTTTGGACGTGCTCCGTCGTTTTTGGCCCACCCAATACGTAACAGGGATTATATCGAGGCCGTGCAAGGGCGGCGAGCTGGAAGTACCAATAAAAATTCGTCGTCGAGTGTTATTAAATTTCACGGAGAGCTAATACGTCAAATCTAGCGCAGCCCGGTCGGTTGCAACAATGCACACCTCGTCGCTGCAATAAATGGTTTTAATTGCCGGTGACAGTGATAAGGATAATAAAATAATGCAAAACGAGAATTTCGAACGGCACCTCGAAAATTCCCGTTTTATTAACGAAATCAGACTTCGTTAAATCTTCGTTGCCGGTCAGGAGGGACCGGTCAATTAGGCAAATATCCACGAAATACGAATTCTTCTCTATTAAATGCATATCGAGCTGAAAAGAATAGCTCCGTAAAAATGTAGTCAATCATTTTTCACAATTGCAATCTCGAGTAAGAGCCACTCTCAATTTCCGCCATTAGAGTGCAAATTATGTGTGCTTAATTTCCTAAATTTTTCATAATTTAGATTTAAAAAATGGTAGAATAAAAATTAATATATAATTCATAAAATTGTTCTATATAAAATTGTATTGTGAAATATATTACGAATATTGTTGCGATTAAAAGAGGATCTTTGTTGCAAATATATTTTCTTAGAGAAGAGAAAAATATTTTCAATGGCTCTTGAAATTATGAGTTCACATTTTCGAAGAGTTTATTATCAAATTTTTTCATTCAGAGAAGAAGAAAAAAGATCTTGAACAGCCGAACGTTGTGAGACGCAACACACACACAGCTGTTTTTTTACCGGTTTGCTTAACGCGTTGTTTCATTCCGATGTTTTTAATTAGCAGGAAATACGACGAATTCTCTTGGGATTGGTTAATCAATATAAAACGCTAATAGGCGTTCGTTGATAATTCGAGCATTATTAAATCACCGGCGATAATAACACGTCGAAATCCCCAGTGTTCCGCAACGTGCAGCGATTTGATGTCACCCGCTACCGGCAAGCAAACGGCTACAATTGTCAGCGACAGTGACAACAATAATAAAATAATGCGGAATGCGTTGCCGGTGACGGGGTGAAAAACCGCTACTTCCGAGACCCCAGCGACACTCCAGTGACTCTCCAGTCTTTTTTTCTCTCACTCTAACTGATCGCGAGAGAGAAAGAGAGAGGGAATGAGTGGGAGAGGCAGAGAACAGTCTACCAGCTGCAATTTCCGAACATTTGCTATTCGAAAAACGGATTTAAGAGAGCCATATTGCTCTCGCGCGTGTTGCAATAAATCGATATTAAACGCGGCCGATCGACTTTGCCAATTTCAGTCGAACTGGCACTGTTCGATATCTAGTTCAACCTTGATCTACGAATTTGCCAACACAAATACGATGCCAAAACATGAACCTATTAATTCTTTCATTTAAAAATTGCGGATCATTCTTTTCCCAGACGACAGTTGCAGACATCGTATTGGAAATCATATTAGATCTTGTTAGTAAGGTAGACATCATTTTGGTCACAATGTTACGCTGCTGCATAAGAAACGTCTGCAGATATTTCTGTGCAGTAACGATCGAAGATGTAATTAGAGCACAGCTAAAAATTGCCAGTTTTTCTGAAGAGACTGAGATAGATTAGGGTCGGACTTGTTCTCTTGACCTTCCATAGATCCTTCTGTTCCCTTTTATCTTCCTTTGCCCCGATTCCTTTCTTTCCTCTTCAGCTTGTTTCATCTTCGTGTCAGTTCCTTGAGCTTGTTCGTTCCCTAGACCCTAGGCATAGTGCCTATCCTAGCCCTTAGTTCCTTTCCTGAGTTTTCAAGATCAGAGGAAAAAATGTATTTACGCACTACCCCCCCTCTCCAGTTCCTTAAAAAAGGCGATTGTGAGAAGAGAGTGGGACTCGGCTTCAACCTCTGATCAGGGGATAATCTTGTTCCCTTTTTTTGGGCCATTAGAGTACCGAAGATGGAACGCATGTGACCCGCTTTTCACATTCAACAATGCGTATCCTCTTCGGCCCTCCACCATTTCTGTTCTTTGCTGAGAATTGCAGCGTCTCTCCTACCATGGATCCAGATTTGACTGACAACGCATTTAAGCAATAACGATTTTGACCAACACGAATTTTCCCGACACAGTTTTCACCGATTCCGGATTTGACCGACAACGAATTTAACCGCGACGCATTTAACCGACAACCATTTTAGATTCGTTGGCGGTCAAATTTGTTGTCGATCAAATTCATTGTCGGTCAAATCCGCTGTCAGTTAAAGACGTTGTCGGTTAAATTCGCTGTCGGTCAAATCTGACCGACAAGTCAGGTGAAATATTGTCGGGGAAATCTGTGTCCGTGATTTCCATGGGACCCGGATCAGACCACTGTTCTTGGATTCCCACTTCATTAATACCAATCCACTCCTGTGCTGTGCTTTTACCCGAACACCTCGTCGCGCAAAAAGAAGAATTCCTAGAAAATTCCTTGTAAACCCAAAACTACCGTGAGAATCGCCTTGTACTGCCAGTGTCCAGAAGACGCTTAGGGTCCAAATGATCTCGAGAGGAATCCGTTTTATCCGGGGGGAACCACGCTCGAAACTCGGCGCGTCAGTTGCGGATTCCGGCATGTGTCCCGTCGATTTATCTCGCACACGTGGGGTCGTCCGGCGTGGTTCGTCCGTCGTCGTTTGGCCATGATTTCAAACCGCCGACGCCGCGAAGTTTCCACCCGACGGGCGTGGCCAGCCACCAGGACGCGAAGAAACACCGAAACAAACGTGTTGGCTCTCCGAAACTGCGTCGCACCGCGAACTCGTCCGGGGGTCCCGTGTGTTAACCTGCGGCCGGATGGAGAACCGTCGAGGAAGAGTACACGGAGAAATATCGCTGGAAAACAAAATGTCCTGCGGAAAACAGCCCCGAGAACCCGGGGGCCAGTTTGTCACCACGGCAGTGCGCTTTAAAGGATCGTCGGCCGTTACGTTAATACGTAACCGGGTGACGTTGCGGTGGCTGGCCCACTGTGCCGCGCCGAATGTAAACGCGCCAGACGGTAATCATCACCGGTGTAATTGAATTTCAGGTGTAAATCGACCCGGCCATGAATCAAATATGAACCCGCCCGATGCTATTGAAGGTTCCGAAGGGTCTTCGTGTTTGAGGAGATGTATACGGAATAAAGGAACTGTTGAGTTTGCTCTGCTAGAACATAGATTAGAGTCTACTTTCGTGTGGTTTAAATTACTTGATGTTTTAAGACTCGTCGCTCGAGTTTTGCAGAGGTTTAACACTAGATTGCCTAAGGAAGTCATTTTGACTGCTTTTCAATTACAATTAGAAATTTTAAATTGTTCCTCCACAGATTTTCCCAAAAATGTTGTACTTCCTTCAGAGGATTCTTGAGGTTGTTTGAAGTTATGTGTTCTTTTATCAAGATTCTCTAAGTGGCTTTGTTTAGGAATTATTAACCAAGTACACTAACCAATCAGAGCGCGAGTATTCCTGGCTCCGTGGTTTTCATTAATAACTCGAAAACGCAGCCGCGGAGAACAGTTTCGCGAACGAAAATGTTTCTTGAAGTGATCTCAGGAATCAGTTCTCTGAAAGAGGCACGTCATTTCATGAATTTTTGCTCTTTCTTAACACTAGATTGCCTGAGGAAGTCATTTTGACTGCTTTTCAATTTCAATTAGAAAAACATTTGTGTATATAATGACACAGGTTCTTAGAATTTTGTGACTTTTTGTACAACATATAAATGCGTTTATTAATCATTGTAGTTGCCTCCTCCTCTCTTTCATTTCCGGTATATATATTTTATACCTGTATTGCCCAGAAGCAGTCATTTTGACTACTTGGGAAATTTTAAATAATCAAATGACTTTTATTGTTGAATTGAGTAAATTTCTTATATAACCAGATCGGCTCCGAATTCGCATAACAGTTTATATATTTTTTGATTACCGTCACTTGTACGTGACTTGTTATTCGAATCTTAATGCCAGGCCTGCCCACGCACCTCATTCCCCTGGAACGCGCGATAACGTAGTTGAGGGGGGAAGGAAGATCACTGATTGTAGGATCACTTACTGTAATCGATACACTTTGATAGAGTGGGATTACCGCGAACTTACTAACTTGTTGTATGACTGTAAATAATATATGAAATATTAAAAATTTATTTTAAACAAATTTCTTTACACATTAGTTATTCTTTCACAATGCAGTCATTTTGGTATATACTAATAAAGGTATGTACTAAGTTTCAGTTTTCTACTCTTAACCACCATAGTAGCTATGGCTAGTAGCTATAGCTATGGCTTTACTAACCAATTTTATTTCACTTATTTATGTACCTACTGCCTTGAGCCCTTCTTATTGGAACTAAAGATTATTATAAGAATTAGATGGACAGTTTGTAGCTGTGAATTAATTTAAAAAATACTTCATTGAGTCTCGAGTATAGCGCAAGATTCCCGCTGTAATTCGAGTAGTTTATAGCGAAAAGTAGCCCGGGGGAAAGTTTCGCCGCTATAAAATGTCGGCTAGATACCAGGTATAACATCCTAAACCAAGAAGGGTGAAATTTATTAAGAAATGTGAGGTATACTGGCGTTACCAGAGATTTTGTAAAGTTTCCAGGAGCCGAGTAACTTTCGTATTTAACGTTTCCTTCTATTTCTATTTGTCTTCCGGTTGTTTGACCTAATAGGCTTCCAGCCCTCAACTTTCTAGGGTAGTTTCACCCCTTGAACTTGGACTATCGTCGGTGAAAGACATAGCTTTCGCTTATTATTGGCTGATGTAAAAAAGCGGCGAACTTCCCGCGGAAGGTGAAGGAAACTTTGCAAATGGTTCTTGTTATGGCAATATTTTCTGATACGAGTTTTACGAATGGACGAGTGGACGCAACTACACAGTTTTTAAAATTTCATACAGGTATCGCTTCAATTCAATAGATTACTTATTTTCGTTTGTAGTACAATAATATAAAATACACTCGAAATAAAGTCTCATGCAAATTGAATTCCTAGCCAAATGCTTTTATAGTTTCTTGTGTATATCACTTCCTTGAACATCGACATTTCGTCTACTATAACAATTCCATATAATTTCTCAACGGTAACGCTATTATTATTGAATGCCAAACACTTTTATAGTTGCTTGTGTATATCACTTTCTTGAACATCGACATTTTATCTACTATAACAATTCCATATAATTTATCAACGGTAACGCTATTATTATTGAAAATTGAATTCCTAGCCAATAAAAACAATGATGAACACCGTTTTAATATATGTCTGTCACCAAATTTGGATAGACATTCGAGTTGATGAAGTATTTCGAGATAGTAATATTAATAATTTTAGAAACCTCGTGCTCTGAAATTGGAAAGTATATGCAACTATTCCATTTTGATCACTACGTGCCAAGATTTCCTACGTAGTGAAAGAGGAACGGAATAGGTAGAGAATTTCCTGTGACAATAGTCATCTGTCTCCGTGACAGATATGAAATGGCAGGCTGTCACTCAGAAGACCTCCCAACTGATGATTCGCAATTACTTACATCGAAACATTACTTTCGACATTCCAAAGAGAAAGGTACTTTCGCAAACTAAATTTAGCATCATGTTCAACTTGTCACTGAAACATTTCTACTGTCTCCATATCTTGTTTTGATTTTATAATCTTTCAATCTGATGAATACTCTTTTCCCACCACTGAAATACAAACTGTTATATACCAAAAGATATAATTTCATTTTTGTTTAATTATTAAGAAACTTTTTAAGAAACTGTTTGTGAGAAAAAGTTTTGCAAGTTCCTTTTTTTCCGCGTTATTGGTGTTTAAGTCGAATATATAATAATTACTAATTTCTAATAAGAACCCAGCTTTTTTTACTACTAATTTTTTAATATTAAACAAAAACTGTTACGATTTTCCTCGGTCTGTATCTCAAAGTGCACCGAAACTAATAAAACAATAAATAATTTCGGTCTAACGGTTTTTAAAAGTGCACCGAACGTTCAGAACGGTCCGCAGCAGAATGGGATTATGGCTGGCGCGGAAGAAACGAGCGGAAAACTATAGTTCTCGCCGTGAATAACCAGATAAAGATATCGGCGTTCGAAATTCGAAAATGCCCGCTCCCCGGTTAAGTACGATTTAATAAATTTCAGCGACGGCTGGGGATATATGAGACAAATAAACGAAACACTTCGTAAACGCAGGTGCAAATTCGTTATATTCACATGCAGATTATCTGGCGCGGCGATTGCGTTCGGGGCATCCGCGAAATTATGATATAAATGGAAATAACTCTGATTAATAGTGAACTGGCAAAACGGTTAACGTGACCTAGAAGATATTATTAATGGTTACTTTACAATGGATTCCGAATTGAATGCGACTAAAATGATGAGCTGATTTCGTTTGCGTCACGAGTTCTGTAAATTATTCGGTGATCCCGATAAAGTCCATTGTACACCGGCGATCGTCAAACGAAAATTTTCGTGCCTCGCTGCCATTCTACCGGCACACATACATTTCGCAAAAATTTTATAACAGTGACACTTTCGCGCCATGAATGGATCGGACCCGTAATGTGATTTTCTTTCGCGTCGAGAATACTCTCCAATTATTACGAAATGCATAATCTTTTATTCTTAAAAAAATATTTATAAACAATATTTTTACTCGAAAATATGTTAATTAGCGTTTTAATAAAGAATACTTGTTCGATTGAACACGTCGAAACGCATGCAACGCTCGGGGAAATCGTATTGAAATTAGTTGTTATTTGAATTGTTATAACTTTGAAATTATTAACATTATGTTAATGAAACTTACGCTATCGGAAAGCGGCAAGCCTGCGCTAAAGCATGGTGTTTGTTTAATTGCGATACGACGCCTGGTTCCCGAGATATCGTCGTGTAAAGACACGGTAATTTTTTAACGTGTGACTAGCTCTTTCTCGCTTGCACAGTAGTGCTTTCTCTCTCGCACGCACGTCACTGACCTATCCCTACGCGCCGTAAGTTGAGGCAGGTCAGTTTTTACTATTACAATTAGTGCGTGCTACTGTTTATGAATGGGCCCCCACTCCATTCATCTCGCGTGAAAACTTTGATCGCGTATATCTCGAGAACGGATTGAGATATCGAGGTGGGACAAAGTGCATTAGAAACAGCATCGACTCTGCTATCTTCTGTACCTACAACAATGACTACTTCATTGTCCTTAGAGTGGTGATACAGCGTGGCTCAGACAATATTAAATCAGGACAAAATTAATTTCTGAGAGCATAAACTATGTCACTTACTGTTGGAATTTATGTAAGAAACAAAAATAATGTATTATTACTTAGTAGGTTATATTATTGCTTTACTTTCGAGAACGCTCGAAAGATACCCTAGTAGCACAAAATATTGTATACACATTCATATAATATTAAAAAGAGATTCAATTTCTTCTTAATATTTAAATATACATACAATATTTCTTTTATATTAAGTAACAAATATTTCTTTTTAAATATGCAGGAAATATCTATTTCATGTTACGAGAAAAATATTTTTTTCTAAATATTATATGGATTTTTATTTCATATTATAAATAGAATATTTTTTTTCTAATACACAAATAATATTTGTTTCATATTATGAAAAAAAATATTTCTTTCTCATTATAAAACAAATCTTTGTTTAATCGTAGAAATAGAATATTTTTTCCTAAGATATAGAGGTAATGGTTGTCTTTGTACATTGTACAAGTATACAATATTCTGATCAAATATTTTTCTCATATGAAAACATGTGGCTTAAAAAATATTTTTCCAATATTTGAAAAAAATATCCATTTAATATTTTTGTGCTACTAGGGATTGTATCTATGCGGTCCACGTCACGGCACCCTGAATCTTCAAATGTTTCTAAAATCTTCATTCGTTTCTCCAGAACAATTCGCATTCGTGTCCTAGTTCTCGTAGAGTAAAGACGTGCTTCTCTTCGTGAATTTAAATATATAGATTCAAATAAAATTCAATTTATAGTTTATATAGTTTTTATAGCTTCCTTTTGTACCCATATTCCATTTTCATTCAACTTTTGTTTCCTACAATTGACTTGGAAAATTTTGATTTTGCATATAATTTGCAGTCTAGCTAACAAAATTATTATTTGATTTCAGCGCCTCATAACAAGCGTTACATTTTTTATTTTTAACAATCCATTGTATATATGGCCATTGTATATATTATCTAAATTATATATACTATATTGTCTAAATAAAATTAATCTTTACATTTTTATTTAAGGAAACATGTACCAGTTAGTTTTAAGGCTCGGTAGATTTAGTGTTAAAAAGTGAAAAACGATTGCAATGAGTCGAAGAAGCTGACAATTAAATTGAGGTATTACACATATTATTCCCATGAATGGAACTGACTTTTTCACCGAGACTTGTAAACGTCGAGCACAATTCTACGGGTCGATAGCTAATTGTCATTTGTTTTCTCACCTCGTTGAGAAAGGGTTAGAAGGGCTGGAAGGGCGAGTAGGAACATACGTTCAGCTCATTCGTCACGGAGGAGGTACGAGCAACTGTGCAGAACATACGCGAGAAAATCTCAAGGGACTAATGTAATTTGCCTCTGTACAAGGCGACCCCTAATCCGTGCGCGGGTGAATACGCGTGATTCCCGACTCTTTCTTTCAGGGAACATGGAACGAAGGTTTGTTCCGCGACGCGAAATTAGATTACGTCTCCGAGAGAAATAAGACGACGGTCTAATTTTTCTTCACCGGAGAAATTCGTCGACTGTAAGGCGCTAATTGCGAAAGGTGACTCGCATCGACCCGGGTTTAAATTTGTTTCTGCGAAAATACCGTGGAGCAGTGTCAGACGCATTGTCAAGCTGTAAGGTTGTTTATTACAGAAAGAAATAGTACTGTACCCTTTCTCGTGTCCAAGAATTCTTGTCCCGGAATTTTTATCGAAGTACAAATTGTTGAATGTAATAACGACAAGTCTGTCGATAATGAAGAAAAAACTGCCTATGCTGACACCCACTGTGTACTTCTATGTAATTAGAACGTCCTGATACTTGAACCGTGTATGTACGTCCAGTCGTGTAGAACCTTTACACTCTTCGTGTATTATAATAATATTATTATAATAAATTGTAAATAAATAAATATTATATTTATAGTATTATATTATATTATATTGTAAGAATGTTTATACCACCGTTTAGATGACTGAGTGTTTCATATGTTTGTTATATATAATTTTATTGATTTGTGCTGTCATATATAATTTTATTGATTTATGCGTGGTGTGAGTGCTTTTGTTAACAAATGTAGGTTACGTTTAGATTTTGTTAAATAAACAGTTCCCTGCTAGCGAGCAAAAAATTACGACGTGTCGTGTCGAGTCTCCGAGCCTCCTTACAATATTATATTATATAAATAAATATTATAAAAATTATAAATAAAATATAAATAATAAATTGCAATTAATATTATAATAATGTAAATCAGTTTACAAGTGTTCAATAAATATAGCTCGTTTCCCATAAGCGAACCTCATATCTCAACACAAATGAGATTACAAATGGAATCAATCTCAAATGAAATCAAATGAAATCAAGTGCCACGTATGTCCATAAAAAATAATCAACTTAGCTGCAAACTGACGTAAACCAAGAAGTACATTAAGTAAAAACCAAGATTTGAGCTGCGATAAGACACGCTCCAAGAAGTGTTTTATAAAAAGATAAATAACCTTCAGCAATTGAAATATTACAGTTCGCGAACTCATCTTGGATGCTAGCTTTCACTTTAACTTCAGTTCTGTTTAATGCGATCATCATGCAGACCACTTGAAAAATCTTCAGACACTCAAAGTTTAAGATAATAATTTCCTCCGTTTAGAATTTAATTGATAAAATAAATCAGTTTAACCATTGAATTACTGGAACAAAAATCATGATGGAACTAATAAAACCGACTGAAAATATTTGAGTATTCTCTAAATTTATTTGCGACATGGATGAACCGTATCGAAAGAGCATAGAATTTAATTGATAAAATAAATAAGTTTAACTATTGAATTACTGGAACAAAAATAATGATTGGACTAATAAAACCGACTGAAAATATTTGAGTATTCTCTAAATTTATTTGCGACAAGGATGAATCGTATCGAAAGAGCATAGAATTTAATTGAAAAAATAAATAAGTTTAACTATTGAATTACTGCAACAAAAATAACGATTGGACCAATGAAAACGACTGAAAATATTTGAGTATTGTTTAAATTTGTTTGCGACAAGGATGAACCGTATCGAAAGAGCATAGAAAATTGGGAAAACGCTGTGTCGCAACGAAACATTCATAAATTACGTTTGCCAGGTGAAATACATTTCCTGCTCAAAGAAACAATTCTCTCTAGCGTTTCTTTACAAGGCGACGCGTTCGAAGGCAAGGAAAATATGTTCGCCGATCTCCCACGGGAGCTATGCGAATTGCCGTTCTACAAGGTGTCTCCTAATTCGCGTGCTCGCTTCCTACACACGATATTTCTCGGTCGGGATTCCATATGGAGCTCTACAGGTTTTCAAAATTTCATCTCGCCGGCGAGCGGGACAATGCGAGCTGCGGCGTGGATGGCGTTGCGACGATACAACGCGATATATTATAAAATATTCCAGTAGAGAGCTGGCATGTATATCTGACATCCACGAAATCCACTGAAATCACGGGCCAGCCTGCCAGAATTGTTCTAATCGAGGTCTCGAATTTTTGTCTACCATAGATTTATGGGGCTCGGCCCTTTTTAATCTACGAGAAAATCATTTTGACACGTAACAATCCCCGATGGTACGAATTTTATTTTATTCGTGCAGTCATGTCTGAAATAAATCAAACCTTTTTGGTAAGTGATATTGCACTACATTGATGAATGATATTTATTTAATAGAATGGACACGTCAATAACAATTAACACATAATTTCGATGTGCTGTTGAATTTTCTATAAAATATTGTTTCACTATTTTTTAAATTAATTCAATGCTCAGCCTCGAATCAACCATTGGTATGGATACAATGTTCTGATTCACAATTTGTCATATAATTGAATATGATTTAAGTAACCATAAATTTTGAATCCAGTGGATTTGCTTATTATTTATACCGATACGTTTGATATCAATTAGAACGATGTCTGCATAAATTGCACTTTATTAAATCTAGAATTTTGTTGTAAAGAGCATAAAAAGTTTCTGACATTAACAAATAAAGAAATAAAGAACAAGTATGTGTAAAAAACACGAATAAAATGTATTAGAACCAATTTGCTATTAGCAATAACGTTTTCTTTATCGATTGATCGAGTAGAAATATTGTTAACAATTTTGCTGTAAAGGGCATAAAAAGTTTCTGACATTTACATATAAAAAAATAAAGAACAAGTATATGTAAAAAAAAACACGAATAAAATGTATTAGAACGAATTTACCATTAGCAATAACGTTTTCTTTGTCGATTGACTCAGTTGAAATATTGTTAATAATTTTGCCATTAGAATGTGCTAACATTCTCGTGTTTCTTGAATTCCCCGTACGAGACGGAACGGTTTTAAAGCGAAATAATAGAAAAGGGAGAATCCCAGCAACTGGAAAATAATCTGACGAAAGAATCGGCCTTGAAATCGCTGTAAATTGGTTCATTCCGTGGAACCACGGTTGCCATCATTTGACACTTGACACACCGAGCTCTTGATCGTTTGAGTTTCCCAGCGGAAAGTTCAATTCGCGGACGGATGAACGCGGGCTCGAAACTGGAGACGGTAGACTGCGGTATAAATTCGCGTAATTTTCTACGATGGGATTCCACGTGTCGACGTGGAAACGTAACTTCCTCTCTCATTTACTCCATCTACGTGTCCCCGAGCCTCGTACACGTCTATGGAGAACAGGCTGTGGAAAGGGAAGACGGAACGGAATGAAATACGGAATGGCGGTGGGGCTGGAACGGGCCAAACCAAGGATCTACGGGCCAAAATCTTTAAGATAAATCGTCGGATCGAATTTCGGGTGTGGAATTCAAACCCTATCAACTAGACCGTAGTGGAAACATTTTTAATACTTTCAAGCCACCGATAATCTCGTTTCATCATTTCTCGATTAAGGACTTTTTATGCTCTTCACAATAAAATTATATATTTAATAAAGTGTAATTTATGCAGAGAGAGAGAGAGAGAGAGAGAGACATCGTTCTAATTAATATCAAACGTATCGGTATAAATAATAAGCAAATCCAATGGATTCAAAATTTATGGTTACTTAAATCATATTCAATTATATGAAAAATTGTGAATCAGAACATTATATCCATACCAATGGTTGGTTCAAGGCTAAGCATTGAATTAATTTAAAAAATAGTCAAACAATATTTATTTCTAGCTGTAAAAATTAATTCGTGACCCTCGTAAACAATCTCTTGTCTTTGAGAAATATGGTTGTTTTAATTAATTTCGCAGTGTTCGATCTAGGAATAAATAAAAATTAGAATAACCTTTTTAAAGGTCGGGTCTGCAGCGTCAATTTTCTGTAACTACACCTAGGTAAAAAATAACAGGTTATTAGGAGATCCAGGTAGTCCCTCGAACTAACCCCATTATTCATCGGTGCTAACCGCACGCGATAACTGTAATGACCATTAATGTAAGCATAATTTAGTAAAACATAACAAATCGAATGAATATTGAGCAATAAAAAATTTTGGCCAGCTAGAACGGCCAAATATCAGTCTGTGCATTGTCCAAAATTTTTTCACGAATAGAAAAGAGTGGCATATGGATTTGTGAGACATGGTAACCTCTTCAGTTTTAGAAAGAGTTTCAGAAATCGTGTACATACTATTACAATATCCAGCCGCAGGGACTGAAAAGTCACGGGAGAACCTAAGGCACGTCAGCGAAGATAAATAGAGGGAAGAAAATCTGGCGGGCCGTTGGCCGATGATCAATTAACAAAACCCCATTACCTGGTGCCGGTGGGATCAACCAAACACTACCGAGTCGTCCAAACATCCTGCAGCAGGTCGGAACCAAATGAAATCGGAGCGAGCTCGCTGGAGGCGACCGGAATCGTCGAAACCGGGTCAAGTGTGGAAACGAAACTGGTCAGAGGGAAATCCGTCGCATAAACAAGACAACGAGAGCATAGAGAAAAGGACTGAAAGAAGCTGGCCAATAAACACCGAAAAACGGAGACGACGAAAAGATAAATTTTTCCTTAACCATTATGACCTCGAACGACCAGTTCACAATTTTTACAATTTTTTACAGAAACGTCAACTTCATGCTATTATACATTCAAAACGAAGAACCACACAGGAATCCTTGATATTAGACGAGCAAGGCCACTGATGTTTCTGTTAAAAAAATGTTTTCAGAATAATAAAAATTAACAATTAATAATAAGAATTCTTTAACTGCGTTCTCGAGCTGTGAATGTTTATTAGTAACGCGTGTACCTCGTACTAAATTACAGGGCTGTACATTTTGACGTAACTGTGTTTTACGTATTCAGCCAGGCTACAATTGTCGTAACTCTAATTAGAATTCTGTACGGTTAAAAATAACATAATTAAAAATAATAACATAATAATTAAGAAATGCATCGATAGACGGCATGGTTAAGACAGCGACACATTTCGGTGTGCAGTCTGGTCGTCTGTTTTTCGTGCATGCTCTATGCAAAAACGTGCTCGCGCCAATGTTACCATTTATTTTATTGACATAATTAAATATACAGGGTGTATCCGTTAAGTTATGTCAGCATTTTTTAGGCATTTCCAGTAGTGTAATTAAAAAATGTTTTAGACAAAAGTGTCTCAGTACTTGATGAGCTACATGTTCGCATATTATTAAATCTGAAAAAATGTTTTTTACGTAAAAAAGCAAAGGTCACCTTGACTTTTTTAAATGGCATTATATGTTTTGGACATCATAGTAGTATACTATGACCTTGAAATGACCTCAAACTTGAAAATTTTGTGCAAACATAATTTTAATGAAGAATTATTTCTTACAATATAAATCAAGTTAGATTATATGTTCGAACTGCGATCTACCTTCAATGATACAGAACTCCGCTCTTTGTATTAGATTTTTCGTTGTTGCCATAATTAGGGCGTCTCTGTTTATGTTATTATATACATTTGTTATGCGATTTCGAAGTTCCTGAACATTATTGGTTACTGTGTCGTGTACAACAGATTGCAGATATCCCCAAAGATAAAAATCCAACGGAGACAGATCTGGAGAACGCGGTGGCCAACGTATTGGACCATACGTTCCTAACCAACAATTTCTAAACGCCTTATTAAGATATTCCCTAATTACGTTTGCACAAAATTTTCAAGTTTGAGGTCATTTCAAGGTCATAGTATAGTACACTGTTAAATTCGTCTCAACGTCAGAAACAATCCTATGATGTCAAAACATGTAGTGCCATTTAAACAACATTTTTTCAGATTTAAGAATATACGAACATGTAGCTCATCAAGTACTGAGAAACTTTTGTTTAAAACATTTTTTTATTGCACTATTGGAAATGCCTAAAAAATGGTGACATAACTTAACGGATACACCCTGTGTGTGTGTGTGTGTATATACTTATTCAGTGTATTCAAGTGGACGTACGACTAATTTAGATCCTGGCCAAATAATAATCTGACAGTTTCATTACGTACATTTTTTCCAGCATTAAACGAATGAATTATTTCACACGACAGATGAACGAACGAATAAATTTTTATTCGAACAGTGTCGAACTGTGGAATACAAAGGCTGGGTCGCAATCGCAAAAAGTAGAGTAAGAAGATGAAGAGGGAGAAGAAGAAAGATCAAACCACCCACGTGCCAGGACACCTGAGCACACCTCGTGTGGCGGACACAGTGGCAATTACCGCGGTGTTGGGGCCACCGCAGCCAGCTTCGCTCTATCTCATACATTAAAGATGTCGTCGGGATCCTGACAATACCTGCCAAGACTGCGTCATATGTTACCCGAGGCGGGTAGGTCGGCTAAAGGTGAAGAAGGTGAAGAGAATGGCGGAGCGAGAGGAGAAGAGGGGAATGGGGTGAGCGAAAGGAAAGAAAAGAGGGTAAGAGAGAGCGTATCTCAGGCGTAGACAGTGGCTCGCCAGGCTGACGGAACGATTTGAATTTTGCATTAAACATCAATGCGTAGATTCCGCGTGTTTGCTCCTCCCCCGCGGTGTCTCCCCGCAATTTCACCTTTATTGGATATACCGCAGGAGCCTAGCCGGTTAGGCGCGCGCCGAGATTTCGAGGAAGTGAATAGACGGCCGGGGAATGGACCGGGGCACACCGGAATTGCGTCACCGGAGACCAGACGCGTGAAACAGTGCATGTGCGTCTCTTGTTGCATCGCACCCGGGGATAATTATGGCGCGAAGTGGATCCGAAACGTTACGTTGCTTCTCTCGCCGGGTGCGCCGTCGTTCCCTGTGACGCGCTCCATTGTTGCATCCGCTTCGGAGGGGATCTTGCGGATTAGGTTTTCGAAAATTCACCGATGCATGCACCCGCTCAATTCTCATCGGCTGTTTATTTTCCAAACAGCATCCACGTAAACGCGCGACTCCTCGCGGATATAATTATAGAGACGCGAATCATAAGTAACCGAAACGATTTATTGTGCAATGAATATTATGTGGGTTTGAATTTCGTCGAATACACGTGTGATCGATGTGTACATTCCGCGGAAGGTGAGCGCCGTCCGTTACGCGAATTGTCACCGAATGGTCGAAACAAAGATAGGTGACAGAACCCAAAGTCAAGCATGTTTATATATATATGTGTGTGTAACCAGAGTAAAATTTATTACAGACAGCACTTGTGAATGTGGAGCTGAATCCCAAGATCTTGATCACGTCATTTGGCAATGCCCAAAATATGAATTTTATTAAATATTATTAAATATGAAAATATTCCGACATAAGTACTGTCTTCCAACCTGTATAAGATGCTTTCTACGTGGTCCAGATATTAAAGGTCTGTTAATCGTTTTCGATTTTATTAAGCGTTGTGCACTAAAAATTTAATTTCGTTGAATCAATTTTTTTTATAAAAAATTACTGTTAAGTTAAGCTAAGCTAAGAGGCGCATTAAGCCATTATGTAATACGCTAATGGAATTCATGTATTGAATATGCTATATAAACCACATCTGGTTTAAAGCATTAAATAAATAAATAAATATATATGTGTGTGTATGTATGTTGAATGAGTGAGCGAGAGAAATCTTTTTCAATTTTTAAAGCATGCTCTTTTTTTGAACTTGAACAATTTAACAGCTTCAGCACATCGGTTTTTATATTCAATCAAATTCCTCAAGTTAAGAGTGTATTCACATTTTTTAAAAGCTGCACGTCTTAATCTTTTAATTTTATCGCAATCCTTGTCCCACCAAGGGACAGGGTTACTATGATTTTGGCACGAAACCTGAGCTTTGACCGGAGTACCGTAACGCAAAGCTTCAGTGAGCGTATGAATATAAGAATTGTACTTAGAGCTAGGAGAAGCATTTACGTATTGATTTGTGGAAAAAATCTGAGAAGATTCCTGTAGAAAGGCATCAAATTTGTTCCAATCTGTTCTAACTGACTTAAGCTTAAATGAACGTTTGATATAGAAATTTTTAGTAACAGAGATGTTAATAAATATAGGAAAGTGATCTGATCCCCAGGTTTCATAACCCACGATAGTCACCAATTTATCAGAAATATCCAACTAATCATATGTCTGTATTAAAATATCTGTGTATCTTTAATATACCACATTCTATTTTATAATTATAATATTCTGTTTTGTATGTGGCGTATTTCGTCTTTTTTGTAATTATGTTGAAATAAATCTCATATGAGATTTTCATCTCATCTTTTCATTTTCAAAAGTGCGATTAAGCGAACAGAGCGATTTTATTAGTCTAGTGCGAGAGCGATAACTATTTTGTCAATTAGTGTTATGTTTTTGTGTTTTCCATCCGTGCCGTGTTCTTAATTGTAATTTATAAATAAATCTATCAATATCCCACAATTATTACATTCACGTTCTTATGATTATTTGACGGGGAGTTGAATCGAGGGGCAAAAGGTAACCCCTCTCCGTCAGCACGTGACCGGGCTGAAATGTGGAAAGATAGAGCAGGGAGACCCCAAATTTTCAACGAAATACATCGTTGTTTCTTTCGTTCATAATAGCGAAAACACAGGAATAACATTTTTTGGTTTGAATGGCCGTCACTGGCCTACTTCGATAAACTCGTAATCCGTGGACTACTTATAGTGATTGCGCGATATCGAGTTGCCGAGTGATTAATCGAGTTCAGGTTTGATGCGATTATAACAGTTGTGTGTGATAGAGTTGCTGGTTGACAGGATTTCGTACAGTATTATTAACATTTCGGTGTTGCTTATTAAATATATGCTGCACCACTGGAAAATATATGTCCACTCGAATATATCGAACTCGCTACGATCCGGTCGCAAGATTTGTAGGATTGCTTGCGGAACGTAAAGGTGAATTATACTCTGTTATAGCTCGGTCCCTTTATACTAACCGTACAGAATTCTAATTAGAATTACGGCAATTGTAACCTGGCTGAATACGTAAAACACAGTCACGTCAAAATTTACAGCCCTGTAATTTGGTACGAGGTACACACGTTAACAATAAACATTCACAGCTCGAGAACGCAGTTAAAGAATTCTTATTATTAATTGTTAATTTTTATATTGAAAACTTTTTTTTCCAGCAATTTTGAAAAAATTTTCATATAATATTATGTTAGATAATATTCACGAACCAGAAAAAAGTTAATTATTAGTTAAAACGATTTTTTAACATGATTCTTTTGTAGACAATGTGTTATGTAATACCTGGTGACTGAATTTATCCGGTAAGATGTGATACGTGCGTGAAACAGGATAAGAATAATTATGTTAATACGGATAAGGATAATAGAATTTATATAAAAATACGTGCACCAGCCGCGGCAAAGTCGACAGAGTCTATTATCCTGATTCGTGTGCGGAATGTAAATTAGGGAGCCCTAGAAGAACTGGAAATCGAGGGCAGAAAACCAGAGTTCGTTTAATTTAAGTAATACGAGTTGAGTGAACGATAGCGTGGATAAAAGTAACAAGTACATCTTGGCGGAGATCCAATGCGCCATAACTGCCAGGCGATACGCGATTTTACTTCATTTCGGGCGCATTAGTGCGACCGTTAATTGGTCCGAAATCTGTGCGCACGAACCTGAAAAATACGTGAATTAAATGAACGTCGAATGGTGCTAATTAAAACGTCCCCCGGAATTTACAACGCCCCTTAATATGTGGAAATTTATACGTTTTAATCGCTTATAGAGCCAATGAAACTGTCCAATTAATCAGCGCACGGTCTTCGTTAAATTTCTATGATTATCCAAAATTTCTCCTCGTTCGAATTCATCTTTTCCTCGTTATAACGTTCCCGGGGATATTTTATCACGGTCATTAGGCGTGCGAATTAAATCCGTGCTTCTCGGAACCAATCAGTGGCCTTCTTAATTTAAATGTCTGATCAATTTTTACGTACAAAATTCGATAGTGTCTACATAGGTGTTCAATTACTATAGAATTTTTATATTCATTCTCATTACAATTTGTGATGTAGAGAAACAAAATAATTATTGTCTGTAATAAGAGAATTTAGACTTTTATACTTTGCGTACTCTTTTTAAAATCTACTAATTCCATCCAGATTTTTATTATTTATTCACATTGAAATAATAAAGAGGAATAAAATAATAATCGTCCTTTTAAAAAAAATTATATCTTTATATTTTGTATACTTTTTACAAATTGAAATTCCTTCTAGAATTTGTTTTTATCTATTCCCATTGAAACTTATAGTACGCGGATGCTTTTTGAAAGTTCTATGGCCCGGTTTCGATTAGAAGCGATCAAAAGATTTATTGCTTTTTCAGGGACAGAGATCGATACTAATTGCTTCAGAGTGAATGGAAAATAGCACCGGATCTTGCCCGAAACAGTATTATTTCGCAACAGTCGTGACAACGCCCAAGTGTTCGTCGCGTTATAAAATATCGCCCCATTTTCTTACCAGTGATCGATCGACCGTCAAGAAGTAAGAATGCATCGCGATTAGCGCAATTGGCGAATCGCCCGGTCGTGTTTAATGCAACCGTAATCCTCTTAACGTTCTTCCCTCCGTAGCTTCGTTCGCCACCTTTTGTCTTCTTGTCGCTGGTCTACGCATGTGCACACGCGTTTCGATGCAGAATGGAGGCATTAACGTCAGATGAATGGGAATATCAGTGGAAAATTTAACACGACTCTTTCCTGTAAAGTTTTGACAATTTTTCTTGTTTTTCTATGCAAATGACTCTGGACAACATCAGAAAATACACGATTTAAAAACATTTGTTTCGATCTGCAAAATGTACTCTTTCAATATCAATTAATTTGTGCAAATACTCGCACCTCCATTACTGTACTTCTACATTCAATAAAAATTGCATTAATTGCATTTACTGCATTTAATGTACGTTTATTTGTTCGACTAATGGAGCACGTATATTTCTCAATAATGAATCACCGATAGACTGACGTGTGTACTTATCAATGAGGATTTTATGCATTTACGGTGCAAGTGAAGTCAGTGAAGAAAAAAAATGAAATCGAAAAATTCAAATATTTGCTACTCGAAGCATGTAATAATTAATTGACTAGACAAGCCAATATAGAGATCTGTCACAGTAAATAAGTATTTAGAATTACAGTAAATTAACGATCAAATTGGTAAATTTTCGTAAGCATTCATAATCTGTTGATCAGGATTAGATTTCTAAATCATATTCGCTAAATCTGAATGGTATTATCATTGTACAGCTATTTGTTCCTAATAACCGTGTCATATCGATCTCATTATGCTACGTATCCACGTCTCGAGTTCTACACTTCGAATAAAGTAGACGGCACAGAAGCAACAGCTACTGCACAGTTATATATTGCATAATTGATCGTATTGTACCCTGTAACTCGGCTTCGCTAAGAAATGCAGCATTCCCCAGCCAATACGTGCTACCATAATCACGTCTCCACCAAATCATTCTGACAGCTTGTAGCATACTTGCTTCGATTTTGCTCGAGAGCAGGAAAACTAAAAGAAAAATCACTACAAAACACATTTCTCTAAATCGTCCATCAAACTAAACAATGTAATCTAGTCCTCGTGTCGAATTCAATTTTGAGATATTCATTAAAAAAAAACTACAGCAACTTCAAAATACATCTCAACCCAAAAATATTTTGTCTATGTCTCTAACTTCTTCTATTCTGCAAAAAATATGAAAACTGTGCAAACTAAAGGACTAGATAATATTCTCAAGTATGTTACAGCAAAATTTTATTCAAATTTGTTCAGTGCTATGGACTTTGCAATTTTACGAATTTTTAAATAAAGTTTTGGGAGAACATTCCAAAAGGATTTTTTGTACATACTCCGATTATATTGTTGGAAAGTAAAGTAGGTTTTTCAAAATCTGCGCCGCGCCACTGGCTAATGAGAAAGGCGTCCACCGATTTGCAGTATCTCTTCGTTAGGATTTTGTTTTCTCGATGTTATCGGTCCCGTTGCGATGCCATCCACGAATCAGTTAATGTTCTGACCACGCAAGCGACGTGACGCATTCGTTTTTGTTTCTTGATATTTACTTATATTTTTGTAAAGTGAATAATTAACTGTATCCTATATTTATTAAATATAGAAGAATATATTTATTAAATATAGAAGCGTTATTTTCAATATATATGTATATATATAATTTATAATAATAATAATTTATTATAATTTATATAATATATATATATATATATATATATATATAATTTTTAATACTTGCTGGATAATTACCGCAGTGTGTTCGTTAACACGTTATGCAACTACCCCGAGCAAGATCTCGTGTGGATGGACCTTTGCCCGCGACAAAAGCGAAACGCACTGTAAATACTTTCACCGTGCACAAAGCACACACCGTTCTATTTAGAGCGGTCGCGGAATCATGCACGAAGAAATATCACAGCAGACAAGAGGAGACAAGCTGAGATACGTAAGGAAGTCGCCGTGAATACACTCGGGCCCATGAAAACTGTCTCGGTCTTTTATTTTTCGGCGATAGATTGCGGCATCGCGTGTAGAACGCAAATATTCCCTTCAAGAGAGAAAGTCTCTATGCAAACGACCGCGCGTTGTATATACCTATTTTCCCTGAACTTCGAAAAGGATCAGCAATTTCACGAGTTCTAGGAATTCTAAAAGTAGATTCGCGGATTGAACCAATGGTTTTCAGAAGATAATTTATTTTGTCGATGTTTGACGGTCTCAATTCGGGTCGGGATGGTCGGAGTTTGAGCTTTGCAAACCTGGTACTTTGATCTCGCGATTTTTACGACTGTTTCACCGTAAATCTATAGTGTTCACCGACAGTAATTTTGAAGCCTGTGTCAAACACGTCCGTTTCGCTTTCGCGTACAGTTTACTCCTGTTTGAAGGTGTTTACTTCGTGACATGGTCAAACTTAGCTCGACAAATGAATTATTATTACATTAACAGTTTTTTTATAGGGAATCTCATGTTATAGACCTGTGACAATAATGTGTTCTCTTTTTTAATCTAGGTAGAATATTTTTTACATCATTTTGGTATGAAGTATTTTAATTTTTGACTTTAATCCCAACTAGTACAAATATAGTGTATGATGACATATGAGAATGTTCAATTAAATTCTCTATAGTCCAAAAATAAATGTTGTTTTTTTTATTACGACTGCATTTAATGATTAGTCTAGTGTACGTTATTAAACTCGATTTACCTCGACAAATGAATTATTATTACATTAACAGTTTTGTTTATAGATATCTCATGTAATAGACCTGTGACAATAATGTGTTCTCTTTTTTAATCTAGGAAGAATATTTTTTTCATCATTTTGACATGCAATTTCTTAATTTACGATTTTAATCCCAACTAGTACAAACATAGTGTATGGTGACATATGAGAATGATCAATTAAATTCTCTATAATCCAAAAATAAATATTTTTATACACGATATTTTATAAATGTTCTGAAAGCCCTAAAAGTTCTGGTTTGATTTAAACATATGTAGTTCATTATTATTGTATTTTTAAAAAATAATAGGGCAGTGTACCCTAATGTAGCCACATTGAATCACTAATTTCTGAGATATCCCTTTTCCGACAGGCAATTTCCTATTTGTTAATTAAGTATCGTGTCCGTTGCTCGAACGCACGACGTCAAGGAAATGTTCTAAATTGATGCATCCGACAGTCTCCGTTAGCAATTCTCCACGGTTAACGATAATACGTAATTTCTTTGAAATAAAACAAACGATCGCGCGTCGATCGGTAAATCTTTATCGGCGGCCAACGCACGCGAGGGAGTGCTATAAACGTCGTAGTGAGTAACATAACATATAATTAGTATTAAATGCTGCGGAGCTCCGCGACTATTGTCATTACCACCGCATTACATCGGGCTAACGATTGTGCAGCATCGTGCTTATTTCCGATTAAATCCCGCCGTGTGTCGTATGTAACTCGAATCGTAACTGAATAGTGATTAGAATAATTCATTGGATTATGCTAGTACCGATTCCTGATTACGGTTCTGGCTCGAAGCTCTTGCCAAACTTTGCGGGACCGATACTCGTCTGTCGGTGTTTTATCGTATTCTCGATTTATCGTGTAGTCACTGTCGACTATTACCAACTAATATATCAATACATATTACCCGTATACATATAGTTGTTTTCTGCAAGCTATGCACTTTATGGTTAGTCACCGGCGATTATACGAATGCCTATAGTGTAACGCGATAAGGGTTTTAGCTGTGTCTAGAAATTATAGCATTTAGAAGATTGTTTTGGAAAAACATTTATACAAACTTCAGTATCATCTCCACTGTCTCTTCAATGGGCGAGAATTGCAGTCCACGGAAGATCAATTTTTGTTAAATAAATTTTAATTTAATTAATTTTAATTAATTTTCGTTTTCCAATTTTTGGAAGATCAACTTCACTACATGACTTCTTTAATTGGGATGAAAAAATTGAAAGAAGGTCAGTTTGTCGTTTCATTTAAGGGACAGGTATTTTTAAAAATTAAAACAATATTTTGAGAAAGATAAACTTAATTTAGAATAACCGTTTTCCGTATTTCGATCGACAAATTGTTTAAACTACAATTTATGATATTGTTACAAATATAGCAAATTTGCAAAATTTTACATGAAATTTAATCTTCAACGTTTCGGTCTCAAATCCAGACCTTTTTCAAGAATATATAAATTTCTGCATTGCGTCTGTAAGAGTTTATCAATTATGCTATGAATTTTTGAAAAAGTAATTTTCTCAAGTGAGATTCCTTTGAAATTCCAAAAACTTACTTGCTTATATTAAGAAAAATGTATTAAAATTATTTGAGGTTATATGAAACATGTTGGATCCATGTTGGTGACTTGTGGACTGAGTAACAGGTGAAATGGTTTTAAATTGGAA
>CM052337.1:21176733-21246825 GCA_028455595.1 Lasioglossum vierecki
TAATCAAGTTAAAATATTTGTATGAATGTACATTAATGTGAAACATTACTTGTGGGATGATTCACTATTTTAGATTCAATTTTAGCAAGTACAACAGTACCTGCAACTCTGCGAATGAGAGTTTAAGTTATTACAAATCCGCGCTAGTTCCGGCCGCGCCGTCGGGTCAGCGGATATAATCCCGGCGTAATCATCGTGTTAAATGACGACGCTCGTTGGCTCAAATCGCGCGATAAAACTGTCAACGTGTTTCGCGCTCGGCGTCGAATAAAATTTTCAAGTATCGCAGTGGCGGGCGCGAGGTGGTATCGTTGGCTTTTCCGCGATCATAAATGCGGAAACGGAGCGTCAAGCTTTTCCAACCAGAAGACATACTTCCGTGGCATTTCTCCCGCCCGCAACGAGGAAAACCACCAGCGAACAAAGCTTTCAGACAAAACGCGGAAAAACGGTACTTTCGGTGTTTCGTCCTCGTTTCTGTGTATCCTCTCGACGCGACATCCACGCACAAGCACGCCCCCGCGGTTTTGCAAGGGAATTTAAAAACGGAATAAATTTCCCGGCCGTCGCTGAGCCGTCAATCACGGATCCAGTAAATGCCAATACTTTTTATTCCATTTCTTTCTCATCGGGAGGATTCTGCTAGCCAAAGTTGTGGGTACGATAACCAACAGAATTAATAAATTTATGGACTTGGCTAACGCGTCGTGTGCTTCTTACAGTTAACACGAAATTTTCCGGTTTCTCCTGTGCTACAACATGCAAAAAGTTGAGTCTTTAAACTTAAAAATACGTCTACAATCATCGCTGTACTACTTTATTTAACCCTCATCCATCCCTCATTTCACGAATTGAATTTGTCCCTCGGCGTCAAATTGACACAGTCATAAAAGATCGATGAAATAACAAGGTATATAGTTATCTCTTGATGTTTCTTTATTCAAATCGATGAGTTAACATTCACATCTTAAGATTTCCGGCTATGTGATTTGCATTAGAAAAATAAAAGGCACGAAGTTTCTACAAAGCACAGAACTTGTTAAGGATGTTCTGGAGGTATAGTGGGAGATAAAAGTACAAGAAATTCGAAATCCATCAATATGTTGGTAATGAAAGCCATTCATGAGTATATTTTGCATTAAAAAATAGATTAATTTAAAAAGCATTTGTTTAATTAGTGCATTTCAAGTTATATTTATTTTTCAATCAAATTGTCTTCATATTAGAAAAAATTGTAAGTGACTTTTGCGAATGATTGTACCCCGTAATTTGAACTACAAAATAATAAATTTATTTAAATAAATTAAAAGTACCTCAGAAAGCAATATTCATGGTTATTACTGAAAATAAACATGTAAAATTTGCGTTAAATTATGTTCGCAAAAAAGGTGACTTTTTTGTTTTGTAATTTTTTGACGTTTTGTAACAGTTTATAATTTTTTGCTCTGTAACTGTTTAGTAAATCCTAATAAATTTCGAACATAATTAATTACATAATTTTTACTGTATATAAAAAAATTGTAGTTTCTAGTTGCGTTTTTTCAAGGTTTAAATAGGGCTATAAGTGGAATTTTATGAATTCTCCATAAGAAGACGTGTTAAAATGTGCAATCTTTAAGTTGCTATAAATATTAAACGGTTGCAGTGAATCGAACCCAAATTTTGGTAATTGCATCAACTTAGTAAGAATTATATCTTGCCAAATTATCAAAAATTTTGTTGCGCTTTTATATACCTCTTGAACATCCTTAAATGACTGTGTTAAATTGACACGGCGGGTGGATGAGTGTTAACAAAATTATTGTCGACAATTTTTCAAGAGTCGAAAGTGTCAAATACTTCTGATCATTGTATAAAAAGATTATGTGCTTGCCACAAGAGATACGTACATACTGTAAAACGTATTTCGGACCACAAAGGTTTAAATCAGACACGAATCCGGCGCCAAGCGGAATGATCGTTGATCCCTCTAGCCGGTTCCAGCTCGCTAGAACGTCGAGAGTTTTGGCACCTGTTCGTTCCTCCCCCCAGATTTGTCAGCGTCCGGGTCGGATCCCCTCAGATATTTTTCATAACGGGGCTCGTTTATGACGAATGTTCTCCGATGCGTGGCCAAGAGGCTAGCGAACGTGGCCGGCACGGCGTCGGCGGCCCGTCTGAATTTAGCACGCGCTTCGTGAGTCACTCCGCGTGGCACACGCGCCACATTCCAGCTTTTCGCGCAGCTGCGTTTCGCGCCGCAAATAAGCTTCGAAAGTAGCTTTGATCGATTGTCAACGCGCGATCAGGCATCCCTCTTGGCAACGGTGGCGGCGACGATCGAACCTGCCATCGATCCGTTCCGATCGATCCATCCCCACGCAATCATTGATCTATTCGCAACTACAGCAGACTCCCACACAATGCGATCGTAAAATTGTTTAAGAAATATATCCATATTTTGTGTTACTAAATGTACAATCTCTTCAAATGATTTTTTGTACGCTTATTGCTACTTAAAATTTATACAGTTGTATAAACAATTTTTCTATTTTACAACTTGCCACAATATTACTATAATTCAATTTTGTACGTATTTCCTTAGGTAAATTTTGCTAAATGATTTTTTGTACGCTTATTGCCACTTAAAATTTATACAGTTGTATAAACAATTTTTCTATTTTACAACATGCTACAATATTATTATAATTCAATTTTGTACGTATTTTCTTGGGTAAATTTTGCTATTCCATTTAGAACAGTTATGTGAATAATATTCTTGCTATCCCATACATTTACTGTTTTCTTTTTCAAATCCATTTACTGTTTCTTTTTTTAAATCCATTTTCCACTCTCCCTTTCTTCTGTTCTCACTAACGCTTTTTTTAAGATCAGAGAAAAAATGCATTTACGCACTACCCCGCCCCTCTTCAATTCCTTAAAGGAAGCTGTTGAGGGGAGGAGATATGAGAAGAGATATGACATGTAGCGGATACGGGCCTAACTTCCAGTTCATACCCACTAAAAACATCCTCTGATCAGGACCAATCTGGGTCCCATTTCGGCCCATTAGACTCTTCGCTCTCCGCCACTCTTGTTCTTTGCTCACATGTTCTCACTAACGCCTAATTTCAGCGGGGCCTACAGCTTATTTAGGTGGGTTCCGAACCACCTTGGGGCACCAAAGTTTAAGGGGCCCATTCACGGTCAAGCATGTTGCGCAACATTATTGACCATGAATGGTAGTGATTGACTAATCAAGACAATATTAGTTTGGAAGGACATCATGCTGCACAATATGCTTGATCGTGAATAGGCCCCTTTAGGTATCACGTGAAAACCTTTTTTCTAATGAAAAATATTTTCTGAGGAGCTGGCGGGATTTAAACCCGGGTCCACGGTCATACATTTACTGTTATAAAATATAAAAAAATTTTTGCAACTATCAATTGCAGTAATAGAACATAGAAAATTCTTAAAGGACGTTGTTGAGCAAGTGAGAGTCGTATAAAAGTTTTTTTTTTAACAGCGACAATGTAAGTGAACATAAATTGCAATATAAATGAACGTACGAAATAGCGTGAGTAAAATTTTCGTTCGCGGATGAGAAATGACCGCTAGTCATCCATTTTCATGGGAACACTTTGCGCCCGGTGTTCTTTGTTGATATTTACTTGCCGTCTCCGTCCACAGAGCAAAACCGCGTCTCCCAAAACAATATATTATACATTCACGGCGAATGAGCTACAAATACGAGAATCGAGTTCGGTAACAACTAATTAATCTCCCGCAGTCCGGGCGATTCAATTAACGTGTACTAACACGGGAACTCGCGCAACCTTAGGTCTGTTATAAGTTACATCAAATTCAATTTCGACAATTCCGTTGTCGGTACGTTTAAGGGGCGGCGGTATTAGTTCACCGAGAAATTTATATTTGCGCCTGACAACTCGACTATGACTGTACAATCGCGAAGTCCAAACTGTAACAACAGTGGATTGTTTTGGTTTCTACAGTTTACGATGTATTATGTCGTGTTTGTAAATATACTTGGGAAGAGCAAACATTTCGTATTTTGCTCTAATGAAATTTTTATACGATTACGAAATACAGACTGTACACGCTGTTTCATTTCAACTAAATCTTTATATGTATAATTTATAATTATTTATTCGAGAACGAGAGCTGTAAGATTCCAGAAGCCTCAAATGTTTCAGGAAGCCCAAGCAATCACACGATCCTAACCAAAGTGGCTCGGTAATTAACAATAAAAGCCCAATCAACCTATATTGAAACATTCCCCGGTCTGTGATATTTAATTTCAATTTATTTCACGACCGAAATTAGCTCCCATTGTCAGCCAACTCCAAGCTTTTAATAAAAATACCCCTAACAATTCCACCGCTATTCTCTGATAGCAAATTTCAACTGTTGTTAACGATTTCAGCCCAAACCTCGGATCAAATATTCCCGGATAACGATATGATTTTTCATTTTATTGCTTTCCAGGTGATCTCGCGGATTTCAAAATGGCCGGCTCGTAAAAATCACGCGATTCCCGGCGCAACGTATCCTGTTCCAAGGTCTTCGGACATATAAATTTTTGCTATTAATATTCCACGATTTTTCTCATTTTCCGTGTTGCTCCTCCGTCCCGGAACGTTCCTACGTTTACACGATCTCCGGAGCACGATCTCGATCGCGTAATTAATGTGTGCTCTATCAACGACACGGGCAATCTGATTTCTCACGGACCATTTCCAAAGTGAATTACTGTATCGCTTCGCGTATTCATACGATGGAAAATTCCAGCCTTTGACGTTTCGCAAAATTTGCTCTTGTATTTAGTGAACATTATTTGATCGCCGATCAATCATACTCTTCGCCCACCGATCATCGAATTATAAATCCATGCATATTTCGAAGGAATAGTCAAAGCGAAAGCCTGATTGATTTATTCGCAAATTCCACCGGCCAGACGAATTCATTCGTTTTCGCAAAAATACACAGAATTATTTACGGCATAAACATCCGGAAAATTCTGAACCGCGGAAACAATGCGGCTCCTCCTCCTCGATGCTCGCTGCGAGAGACACGCTTTCGAATTGCGAAAATCGCACAAAGTGTTTCTTGCCATTGTAATTTCCTTCTGAAAACAACGGACTGCAATTTCAGCTGTAATTCTATCATTACGAATAAGTAAAAGAGACACGAATTAGTAAAACTGGATTTTATCTGTAAAGACTCGGCTGGTCTCAGTCCTTTATAACAGACTCCTCCTTCGCGAATCGAATTTCCAAGCTCCTCTTTACCGTCGAACATATTTCCTTTCGCAAACATTGTTACAAACATTCTCTACTGTAGTTGGTTCTTCGTTCAAAAACGTCGCAATTCATTTTGCGTGATGTTCAACGTGTAGGTGATGAGTTTAATAATTGTGAGACGCGCTATTTGTTCAGTGCTCATTTAATTATGAAATATAAATGCAATAATACTGCAGAATCTCGCAACCACACAATATTATACAGACGCGGTAATCATTACCTCCAAACTCAGTGCTGTCAGCTCTGTAAATAGGGAAGTGGTGTTAGAAAAGAATATGTTTTATGGGTTTTCATGAATTCCAGTTCACATGATTTTTTTTAATTTGGACGAAAAAATTGAAAGGAGGTCAGTTTTTGTGTTTCATTGAAAGGAAAAATTAAGAAATTGAGAAATTATAGCATTTAGAAGATCGTTTTGGAAAAACATGTACACAAACTTCAGTATCATTTTCTCTGTCTCTTCAATGGCCGAGAATTGTATTCCACGGAAGATCAATTTTAATGTACCGTATTTAATCCTTCACTACATGACTTTTTTAATTGGGGTGAAAAAATTGAAAGAAGGTCAGTTTGTTGTTTCATTTAAGGGAAATATAGTTTTCAAAATTAAAACAACATTTTCTGAAAAATAAACATAAATGAACATAATAATAATAAATGAACATAGTATGAAAACACATTCTTAGTTTACTATATACCAGATTTGTTATACCAGATAAAACATAATAATAAATGAACATAGTATGAAAACACATTCTTAGTTTACTATATACCAGATTTGTTAACTGTATCAGATATGATACACTATGCAGCGAATGGTTAACCTAAAAAATCGCTTGAAATCTTTAACCAACGATCTTCCGGCTATTGAAACTCACATTTTGGCATTTTCGCATGAAAGTCTATAGGATTACATAAAAAAAAGTTGGAAATTGTTGATTCCTCAAAGTGAAGTTTAACCTACAATACGTATTGAATGCACTTTTATTTTATTTCGTTGCGAGAACGATTCCATCACTGTCCACATTCAGCCGAAACAATAGCTGTTGTCGCGGTGGCAGATTTTTTGCCAGAAGGCTGGGGGATAACGTTGGCAACGATTGCAAAGATGATTTAATCGTTCGGCTCAGATGAATTTTTGGCAAACAGTAATATCGACGGATTCAAGCGGATATCTTGGACAGTGCCGCATGAATATTTATAAGCTCGCGCGTAGCATAAACGGATGTTAATTAATTATACGCGGACCGGAGCCGGGGCTTGGGATCTCACTGTTTCACAGACGTTGTGTTAGCGACCGCAGAGAAAACACATTATACCGAAAGTTCGAAAATGTTGACCAGCAAATTTCCGGCGCCAGGGCTTCGACGAGCTTCTATTTGTCCCCGCATGATTGAACGTACTCGCGCGATAGAGCCGCGCGGCTCTTTTACATAAGCGTATTTACCGCGAAACTTTCGAGTGCCGGCAAAGCCGACGTGATCGCGCCCGAGAATTGAACATTTCCCACCGGGAAGTATTCCCGGTTTTTCGTTCGAGAGCCTCCTCGTGGACGAGATTTACGTTTTTCGCTTGAACAATTACGGGAAACACGGCTGCCGATAGGCGAAACCTCGCAGAAACGAAGTTTTCACGTCACATACCCGCTGTTGCTTAAGATGGGCTTCTCGTTTAACAACAGTGAAAACAAGGAATTTTAAGAATTTTTTTCAGAATAACTATTGGACAGAAGCTTTTCGAGATATAAACTCTTGGAGTGTGTGTGTGTGTGTGTGTGTGTGTGTGTGTGTGTGTGTACAAGAGGTTTTATTAGTTCAATTATTCATATTCATATTATTATTTATTCATATTCCTCTAAAGATATTACCAAATTTCTCTGAATGTCTATTCTTGACTCGATAATATATTAATTTATATTTTTAATAAAAACGGACTGAAAAGTATAAAATAATTTTTCCTGGTCCCATACTCGTTTGAAATTCGTTTGAAATGTTACAAGTATTTACATAGCTATTAAAAATTTACAATCAAAAATTTTTTTTCGTCCGTTTTTAAAAACGTGGTATTTCTAAATATTTATTTTTATTTAAATAATTATTTTCTGCTTTTTAATCTTGGGTTAATACTAGTATCACTCTTTATTAATACTTCGTATACTCACTAAGCTCACTGTAAATTTCACCTGGTAAACAAAGCGATGATGTACTAACGATCTTCGCGCGGTGACGTACTATCATATACTGAGCTCCGTCGGGGCGAAGTGGGTCTGTGGTGTGGGGACGAGTCAGAGTGCGCACGCATAGTAAAGAGCGTTGTCGCGTGGAGTGGGGATCGCTGAACGCGATAGTGTTTCGCGTGGTAATGTAATATTGAATGTAAAAATATTTAATTGTTATTTCTCTTAAACGGATAGACTTTTTTAAAAAAAATCTTTGAATACTGCATTTTTATCCAATTCTGAGCTATGTTTCAAGTCTGTAGCTCATCGGGAAGTTTGTTTAAAATCAATTGCAAGATTTGTACCGAACAAACAGACAGACAAACAAGAAAGCGAGCTAATAAAAACGTGGTAAAATGAGAATTCGTGTAAGTATGTCATATACAAAAGGTTATAAATAATCTATACATTTTGATTGGCTACATAAGGGTAAAACTGGCGTGCCCGATCACTAAAAAACTGATGAAGTAATCGATTTCAAACGAAGCTCATTCATTTCTTTCCACATGTCTTCAGCGATTTTCGTATAATAGTACATTTAGATTTTTCTAAGGTTTTTACTGACAGTCAAAATGTTAGTAAAAATTGTAAATGATTTAGGAATGAAGGTTCCATTTTATATAACAAGCCACTTACTTTCAGCATCGATAAATTGATATCTAACGGCATTAACCAACTCACGCGCACAAATCAATGACTAAATTCTTTACAAGATATTTCACGAATGATTTCGCTTCAGTCAATCGTTTAATAGGCACAAATCGTGTAATACAGTTCAAAGGTGTATCACTTTGCAGTCTTCATCCGATTACAGGCTGTGACTGACAACGAGACCGAAGTGGCAATCCGAGTTACTCTGTGTTCGGTAACCAAACTCAATTTGGAACGAATGTAAGTATTCTTTTGTGTCCTCTTTTGATCATTTACTATATACAATCTTCAAAACAATTTACATTAATCTATAGAGGAAACAATTTGTTGTTTACAGTAGGCTAACATGTGCTTTCATTTTAATTTATTTTCAGAATGAAATTGCACTCAAACAGAAATTATGCAGTAACCGTATTTATACATTATACATCTAGATCAGGGGTCGGCAACCTTTTGAGTCAGAAGAGTCAAAAATTACAATTTACAAAATTTCAGTTTTTAAAGAGCCACAAAATTTTTTCTTGCCAACAATAAATAGTACTCGCATAAATAAGTTTTTTTGATAAAAAAAAGTAATCTATTTATTCATAAGAAAAAATATCTATTTATTCATATATTAGTAGTGTTTTTCACAACAAATTAGATAATATATATGGCATTATTAGAATCGTTGCCTAATCCTCGTTAATCGATTCAGAACGATTTTTAAATATTTTTTTTTATAAAATAAATAATATTTGCGTATGGAACTAAAGAGCCGCTTCTTCACATCCAAAGAGCCGCAGGTTGCCGACCCCTGATCTAGATTATCTAACTTTTATTTGTGTTGCGTTGCATCTTTTGAAATGTGCGAGAAGCGTTTACAAGCACTGAAAGGTAACAAAGCTAAGACAAAAGAACAAAGTTCAAGTGCGAACGAAGCTGGAATGAGTGGCAAGCTACAGTTGTCGAGTAGATGAGTAAAAAAGAGAGGAAAATGAAGGGGGAATGATTATTTGGACATCAATGCATATCCATTTCGAAGGCAGAGGCGAGAGGCTGGAAAACGATGATACGAGGAAAAATATATGTGTACGCGGGATCAGAGGAAATGAGAGAATGCGTGGCTCGACACGGGGTACTTCCGGTACGATTTACAATTCCATTTCACGCGGACAAAGGCATTCGCTTCATTGACTTTGCAACACATTAATGCTCGAACTTGTATAACTGGCTGCGATATTTAAGAGAACACGCCAGATGTGGTAATCCAGTGAATTTATTTTTCTATCGTGCGATAAATAATATTCAATCCGGAATTACTTATCAAAATAAACGAAATCCTCCTGTGGCCTGAATTATTCCCAGCTTAGTAATTTTTATATGTTTAATAGAAATGTCCGTTTACAAACGAACAGAACATTTTCAAATGATTATTTGGTTCAAAGAAATTGAAAAAATTTTTACAGAAGACGATTTGTTTCCTCGCAATGCACGCGACGGTCCGACATAAAAATGATTTCATAATTTTCATTTATCTCGTAATACTGTTATTGTACTCTCGCGTACAGGCTATTACATTACACCGTAATAATTCGAGCAGTGCGTACAACAAAATCAAACATACTCAAATAAATAACGTTAATGGAGACAATTGATTGGTGTTCTCCGCAGGCTCTGAAACGTATTTTCGAAGCTGTGCATTGCCGGCATTATTTCAAGTAATGTCAACAAAATAAATCAAGAAAGTGGCAGTCGGTAAATCAAACAATCCATCAGACTATTATTTAATTCCTGAGCGAATCACATTTCTCGCGCGCACGCATTAATCCGCGATTGAATAATAGTACGGTTTTCGAGTGCCCATATAAAAAAAGAAAAGTGACACGGGAAATTCGAAAACTCTGCAGAAACGCGATCGACGAACAAAGTTATTAAAAAATGATTCCGCCGAACGATTTATATTTTATCGTATCGGATATTTTACAGCATTTATAAAACAGTGAAATATTTGACGAGATAAAATATTTGAAGTTGCTTAACGTTCCCATTACACTCGCCGGGTCCGTTTTTATCGAGACGAGAATAAAATCAGGCGGCAACCGGTTTCAATAAAATCCAACACGGTGGTACACTCGTTGCGAGGCTGCTGCTATCTTGTTTATTCTCGCATCGTGCAAACAAATGACTCAGCGAACCTAGAGGACCGGTATAGATCACCGCCTTACGAAACTATTTGGCTCGTTAAGTATTTGTCACTCAGGCAGTTAAGTGTACCATCAAATTGCTCCTCTATTTCCAATAGCGCGCGTCCACCGGAGAATGTTCATTATTAATTGATTGTTCGCGAACTAATCCAACTAATTGTTTGACAGTTTTTTGTCTCAAATCCAAGAACAATGAGAGACACACGTACACTACTGTGCAAAATAAATGAGCACCCAGTACAATTATATTATATAATTATCTTATATATAATTATATTATATATACGATAAACATCTTTATATAACAGATCGAACCTGGGCGCCGAGATCATTAGAAAATATTGGTTAACAACAATATACGATCGAGAATAATAATCAAACATTTATCATGCAAGGCGAAACTTCAACTACTAACAAGCTTTTATGCGTCACTTAAAAGTCGGTTTGGATTTGAAACTGTTAAGACACTAAAGGAATGGTCCAACATAAATTTGCCAATTGCAACGGTATGCAATAGAAAATTATACTTATTAAAATGCAGATCTTGTAATAGATTTCCAAAATTCATTAGAATATAACAGATCGAACCTGGGCACCGAGATCATTAGAAAATATTGGTTAACAACAATTTACGATCGAGAATAACAAACATTTATAAATATCTCTGAGTAGAAATTGTATTCTATAATGATTGATTTATTGAATTTAAAGTATTAGATAACACATATTCCCAGAATTATTCAATTAAACAGCGGAACCCTTTTTCAAAACTTACTGTGTTCTTCTTTGATCTTTTACGCTTTTCTATCAAAGATGGCCGGGTGCTTTCCAAAAGGTATATAGTTTCCTCGATACAATTTTTAATAAGATAGAATTTTATGCTTATGGAGTTTCTGCTACAGGCAGTTTTGCAACGCGATACAAGTAATAAGAAGGCTCTAACCACTGCCCTAATTTCGTATGCATCGCATCGTACTTCAATTTTACCGAAATCCCTGAAACCGTGTCTAAAAATCTTCCCCCCTTTTGGGATTCAATATCACGTACAGAATTTAAATTACATTTTCATCGTGTCGCAATAAACATAGCACTCATTGCCACCGGGTGATCGATTCCAATCAAACTGATGTTTCGTTTTCAAGTTATAGACTGTTAACAGAGACTCTGCGTAACTCCGCTTTCCCGAAAATAGGCTACGCAAATATGAATTTTTGCGACCAACCGTATCTGCGAATATATACACAGTTAATATTTATTATGCGAGAAATATATTACAAATATTAATTTTAGTTCTACACACGCATGACCTGCTGACCTTCCTTTTTTTGCAAATGAAGGTCTGCATCAGTGAATTTGCATAAAAATAATATCTAGAGGAAAGCAGATAGACCATCGGTGGTATTAAACTGAAATTAGCATCGTGCTCACGGGTTCGTTTATTGTTAGATCCCGGAAATGTTGGTGTTTTAAATAAAAGAATAGAAGGAAACGATTTCCTCTTCCATCTCATCAGCACCGTTTCCGTAAGTAGAACATTTTTTCCCAGGATTCCCTGATCGTCCCAAGAATTTTGAGGATTCTTTCCCGATGCTATCTACGTTATTAAGGAAAACGCCCACGCTATCTTCGAAATTATCATTCGGCGCAGTCTATGCGAATATTATTTTTTGGTTATGCAAATAAAACCGCAGCGCCGTCGGGAGCAATATGCGAATTCCCTGCAGAGGGAAGCGTGTGGAGTTTTATATCGGCGGGAAGAGCACGAAGAAGCGAATACAAGATGAAAATATGTAGGTTACAAAGTTTCCAGGGAAACCGTGGACCCTCGGAACTTGCGCGAAATGCTCCCGATGTCGACTGATTTCTGTTAGTTCACTTGTTTTCAATCATCTCTCGCCGAATTTTTATGTAGTCCAAAGTATCCGGAGTGAGCTCAATGCACTTTGTCCTAATAAACTTGTGAGCCTAGAAAAACTTCTATCCGAACTATTTTTACCACATTTTTTTAAACTGCAAAGCATATTCGTCCGTTGTGTTAATTTGAGATATTTTTACACTGTTTCTCACTTGTGTACTTATTTTAATCTTGTCTTACATTATATGTTCGATATTTCTCTTGGAAGAAATTTATAAATTTAATTTTTCATATTTCCATCATATTGGCTTTTTCTCGTTGTGCCAAATTGTCACCAAGAGATACATTAAACCCTTGATTGACACCAATTAAATGAAATTCGGCGCGATCAAATATATTTATTTTTTATTGATTATTTGTGTAAGCTTCTCGAGATGTGAATTTTCGTATAAATGTTGCTGGTAATATTAAACAATATATTGTCTCAATGTGTACGATATTATAGGAAGGGGAATATTTAAAAATATTTTTTAAATCCTAAACGCAGTTTTTAAAAATTTTTTTCTTGTCTCTAGTTCATCGGAAAGTTAGTTTAAAATCAATTACAAAGTTTGTACCGAACAGACAGACAAGAAAGCGTTCTGGGTAAAACGCGGTGACAGCAGTATGTTTATCAGTGTAGCGTAGAACAATTAAAGAATCATATAAAAACAATTGTTTCTGCATGGTAGGTCTGTATGTGCCAAAATGTTTAAAAGAACAATTTTCAATAATTGTGCTTTCGTTAACGAAAGTATAAAAACAAGAACGACGACCTTGGCAATATATTTTAAGGTAATCAAAATCAGTGACGAGCGTCAGGTAGAATTTAAAAAGACCGTAAAATCAAAGAACTGTCTAACCTTGCCAAAAACCTGCGAATCATCCCCGAAAACCGCTAAAAACACACCTGAAACAGCCCTCAGAACGCATTACACGCGCAGCCGCTGTTAGCACGGGTTGTTCCCACAGTCATCTCATAAATCAAAAGCTAGCGCGAACCTAACGCAGTCCATTATCGCATCCATAATCGACTGCGAGTGGCGAATTTCTAGTTGCTCCGTGGCGCGCGGAAAAGGGAAGAAAATCGCAAGTGAAAAATCCGCGGTGTATCGCGAATATAATACCGTAAAAGTGTGGCGGAATTCGATGATTTATGGGTGGTCGGCGTGAAACACAATGGGGAGGTGTTGAAAAGAGTTGGCGAAAGGCCGGGCCGAGATAATTTCTGCAGCGTCATCGGCTCCATAAAGAAGTAACAAGGTGGAGGCTGGGTAGGTAGCGAACAGGTTGATTTATGCTAACAATAGGCAAAGTTCATCAGAGTCCAAAGGGACGTTCGGATATAACGCGTTCCGCGAGAGGCGTCGACGGGTTTCCGAAATTTTGCAACTCCTCTAGCTCTGATTCTGATTTCCCTGTAAACCCCCTACCTACCCTTCCCGCTCTCCTTCCCCTTGTTGGCTCATCAGTCACACGTGACTGTATAATGTCCATTACACGCGGAACTGGCGAATAGATTAAGCAAATCGGCTCACGACGCGCGTAACATGCGCGCAGGTTCACGCGTACGCGTTTGCGAGGTGCGTACGTGCATGCCGGTTGCAGTTGCACACAACTGCGGTGGATCCGCGTGTACACACACCTGGCCGCGTGTATCGCTGGCCGCAGCACCGGTTGCACCTAGTATCGGTTAGAATTTCCCAAGCCACAATAATTTTAGATACCGGCAACTATAAATATCGTTCGGTACGTTGGTAATTTTAGGCCGCGCGGCGAGTAGACCGCTCTCCTTGAACGCGGCGAACAGAATAGAGTCGATTTCGAGGGCACCCCAAGTTTCATCGACTCACTCTCTCTCTCTCTCCCCTCTCATCCATAGAATTACCGAAATACCAGTGTCTTTCCCGAAAAGGGGCACAAAATTCGCTCCAAAATCTGCAGTTTAACCTACGCAGTCGAGGAGTACCATTATCCATAATATTGTTTACATTATTAAACATATTATATGTTTATTTATTATCTACTCAATTATTACACATATAAGAACGCGAATAAGTGAAAATGAAAAAAATCATATGCAACTAATTGTTCTAGGTCGGAAGAAATATTTAATCTTCCAGTTAAAATTGCTCCGACTGTAAAGGATTAGGAATGAAACGAATAAATTGTTGTTAGTTGTGTATATCTATATACAGAGTGTCCCAAAATTCGTGTACTTCCCGGAAATGGGAGGTTCCTTGGGTCATTTGAAACGACATTTTCCTTTACAAAAATGACGCCAGCCGCTTTGTTTAGGAGTTATTAACAAAAAACACAGACCAATCAGAGCGCGGCTAGAGCAAACGGAGTCCGACTCAGCGACAGGTCCCGCTTAGCGTGGCGGCGCCATTGGACGAGCCAGAATCAAACCGCTGTAGCCGCGCTCTGATTAGTCCGTGTTTTTTGTTAATAACTCCTAAACAAAGCCGCCAGCGTCATTTTTGTAAAGGAAAATGTCACTTCAAATGACCCAAGGAACCTCCCATTTCTGGGAAGTACATGAATTTTGGGACACCCTGTATATATAAAAACGAAGTCCTGACTCAGTCACCTATCAACGGCTAGGCTAAACCCTTGGCCCTAGAAAGCTGAGATTTTGCACATAGATAGATTTAATTTATGATCTATACAAAGGATAAAAAAGAATATTTCGAAATTCGACTCCTAAGGGGGTGAAAAGGGGTTGCAACACTTGTATGAGGAATATTTTATTTGTGGTCATATTTTCTTGAAACTTGGTTCTTAATGCTCTTTGATACAATTAAACAAACACCTATTTCGGCATTTTTAAAAATTCATCCCCTAAGGGGGTGAAAAGGGGTTGCAACGTTTGTACGAGGAATATATTGTTCGTGGTCTGATTTATATCATACTTGGTCTCAATGCTCGTTGATACAATCTGAATGGGGTGAATGGGGGGTTAAAAGATTTTATGGAGAAACAATATGAATTTTCGAGGGCATTCGCACAGTTTTCTGTGCGAGCGAAGCCGCGGGGAAAAGTTAGACCTACATAAATACATTAATTTCAGCGTCAAGTACTTATATGTCTCGCTGCGACGAAATAAGGTCAACATTTTGCAACTGCTTTCGGAAATACCTCCCTGGCCAAATGCTAATCGTTTCAACGTCGAATGAAGCGCATTTTGATCCGGAAATAGATTACGCGGCAAAAAATTCGTAAACGTAACGAAGGCTCGCAATCGCGATGACCGCCGAGCAAAATTATTCAATTTAAACAACAATTCCCCGGCATCGAGTTCGGAACGAAAATCGTTTTGTCGGCTCGTCGAACAATTTTCTCCCCACCCCAGCCGCTGCTTTTTTTATACCTTTTTTGTAAATTTGTTTCGTTTGACGCCACTGCATCGGTGTACCGCGCATGGGTGTAAAATTATATTTACCAGGGTCGATGGGTAAACCAAATAAAAATTTCAGTACGGTCTCGCTCACGAACCGGAACAATGATACGCGATCGAAATCACGGGACCATTTTGCCGAGTATTTTTAAAGAATTATTACAGATTACCATTCCGATCGACTCGATGCGATTTTTCACCTTAACACTGAACCTCGGCTTCAGGTTCTTTTATTTTAGAATTATGCAAAACACTTCCTGCCTTGTAAATGGTGCAGTCAATTATGCAGGAATATATTGAGGTAATTATAGCTATAGTTTAATTGTGACGAGGAGACTATTTAATAGAAGAATAACAATTATTTTAAAGCTTAGGTTTGGTATAATTGGAGACAAATAAATGTATGTAAAACCGTACGAATCCTTAATCTGACGTGTTTATGATTTCCAGATGTCGACCTTCTTTTTGGACTGTGAAGTTAAACAGCTTCTATGTGTATTCTGGGTGGTGTATAAATTATACGTGGTGATTCTGATCGTAACTATCGTTTCAAGTGAAATAGTATGTACGTTGCTTATTGATGACAACGAATACATGTATGTACAATCTATTTCATTCTGAGAAAATGAAATTAGAGAGTTTGTTCAGCACGCCCGGGATAATCGTCTGACCACTGCTGGCTGTTTCTACTGAAATTGTTGGGATCCTATATTTCCTAAAGAGTTGAACAGGATAAGCTTCACTCGTGAATCATTTTTGTTATTTCTACTGGCTAAATGGTGCTTTATATCCACAATGTCGTTCTGGCAAATTTTTAAAAATCTCTGCTTCTATAAATAAACACGACTTTCTCTGAAACCATTTAACGCTGTCGGTCGATTTTTCTAAAAATTTGCGATATCCGAAACAGGTTAGTTTTCAATGGACACGTTCTCTCTGTAGACTCTATTTTATAGATTTTTAATGTACTTTTAATGCGTTTAACTGAACTGATCCAAACATTATTGATACCGCAATGATTTTTCAAACCTTTCCCATCCATAAACCGCACGGCCACCACTACTTTTCATATTTACCATTCCCCCAAACGCGTAAAGAATTGCAAAACTTTAAAATTTCCTACGCCAGAAGCTCGGCTTCGAACTTTCCCAGTTTCCCGTAAACTTTCAATTTTCTTCTCACGCAGCTTCCAACCTCATCACGGGGATCGAAAATCAGGAGCGATCAAGACGAGAAAAAGTCCACGGGGAGAGAAGGTGTTGCATGCTTAAAATAGTTATACACCAACTACCCGATCGCTGGATGATTTTTCAATTCCTATATACGTCAAAAATGCAACAACACATTTTTAAGGTGTTCATCATTTTGCATAACGGATTCCAGTTTTTTCCTCAATTTATTCTTTATGTAGCTACTATTCATTCATTATTCTGAATTGACAAAAGTGCCCTTCGTGATTTCTACTCATCAAATATATTCACATATCTCTCGTTTATATTGACTGGATTTAATTTCTTTAAAACACTGCATCATTTTAAAACCAGATGACAATGTCTGACAGTATAACTGTTTAAAAATCACTGTATAAACAAATATTATTTATATTGCAATTGGAATGAGAAAAAGAATTAAAACATGATGTTTTTCAACTGTTTTATCCGAGGGTACAATTTAAAAAATGATTTTTAAAAAATTTGATTTATGTATGTACATTAATTACAGTACAATTTTTATTCTCAGAATGATTCGGCATTCTTCAGGAAGATCCAGTTAGTCAACAACAAAGTTAGTCAAATAACAAAATCGCGAGAAAAGCGCAATAGAATAATATCGTACTATTTCGGCGTGTAAAACGAATATTTGCTTGTCTGCCAAATTGAACAGGCGATTTAATCCGAGCGGCGCGGTGCGGCATCGAACGCAGCTGCGTTTCAGCCCGAAAGATGACAAGCCAATTAAACGGCGCGTTCTATCTCGGCACAGTCATTACGAGCCGCGAGGCGTCATTAGTAACCCGTATGCAAAGAAAACGCCGTGGCCCGCGTACCTGCAATTTCTCGGATGCACGTAGGCGCATCGGCCGGCGACGTGCGGATGCATTCTCGCATAGTTGCATGACCGGCCGGAATCCACTGTGCGTAGATACGTGTCCACCTCTTGGCAAGTGTCGCGAAAACGCGGTTAGGCTCTTTGATAGACCCAGCCGGTATACTTGGAGACAGTGTCGCTTTGTGACGAGTTAATAACGGCGGACGGATCGTTGCCGATTTAAATAGACTGCTACAATGAAGGCGATTCGACTTGTCAACGTTGTTGCGAGGAAATTGCGTAAGCGGCCGAGTTATGCTGCTCGGACACTAATAATAATGATTTTCTAGGTGACAACCCATGCGCAAACTTTACATAAAAGTAAAATTAAATGTTTAAAGTAAGAACTGAAGAAAGGACTTCAATGGCTTTTTATGCCTTAAAATGGTACATTAATAAATCTACAGACAATAGTAGTAAAATTAGATGTTTAAGTAAGAACTGAAGAAAGGACTTCAATGGCTTTTTATACCTTAAAATGGTACATTAATAAATCTACAGACAATAGTAGTACTTCTTGATCAAAACTGAACAACTTTTAAAGACGTGGTTCCTGAGCTAATTAAAAATAACTATTTCCGTTACGAAAATGTTCGTTAAGGAATACGTGGCTTCGTTAAGGAATTATTAATGAAAAAACGCGGATCAATCGAAGCTACAGATTACGTTTGTGCGTGACATTGCGTATTTTGTTAATAACTCCTTAACTAAGCGTCGCAGAACATTTTCCTAACATTTTTGGGACACTATATATACCGAAGGAAATTAATTTGTTGAACAGTTGGATGCATCTTTACAATCTCAATAATTATATATTAAAAATATTGATCAAAGTGAGCATCATTGGAATTAATATATTGCGAAGGCGTAGAGAAGCGAACAGTATGGCCGTCAAATTTTATCTGTCGCAAGGAAACTGTTCCCTTCCGACGAAAAGATCTATCCGCAAAAAAGGATATTAATTTGTTTAATAATTGGATGCATCTCAATAATTGTATATTAAAAATATTGATCAAAGTGAGCATCACTGGAATTAATATATTGCGAGGGCGTAGAGAAGCGTACAGTATGGCCGTCGAATTTTATCTGTCGCAAGGAAACTGTTCCCTTTCGACAAAAAGATCTATCCGCAAAAAAAGGAAATTAATTTGTTTAATAATTGGATGCATCTCAATAATTGTATATTAAAAATATTGATCAAAGTGAGCATCATTGGAATTAATATATTGGGAGGGCGTAGAGAAGCGAACAGTATAGCCGTCGAATTTTATCTGTCGCAAGGAAACTGTTCCCTTTCGACGAAAAGATCTATCCGCAAAAATGATCGAGATCAGTGGCCTGTCCGGCAAGTTCGATGCGATTCGTTAGGACCGCCCGAGGACAGACCGAAGAAAGGAGCATCGGTGAAAGAAGAGAACGGCCACCGACGGTCTAACAGGTTTGCAGAGACATTTAAAAGCAAGAGCCGCGACAGCATCTGCAATTCTCACGTGTCGGGAAAGTTGTCAGCCAACCAGTTGCGCGCATTCTCACTGCACTTCATTCCGGGCCGCCGCTGCTGGGTCAAGGTAAAACTTTTCCGAAAGGAAACTTAGAAAGCGCCTTTGAAAAGGGGTACGATAAGTTTGTCAGAGAAGTTGCTCAGAAATGTTCGCAGCTTTTCTTAAGATCCCCGTCCGGAGAATAAGCGGAAACCTTTTCTTCTTCGGCTAAATGCGAAATTTCTGCTGCTTGTTCCTTTTTTTTACTCTCTCGCTCTCACTCTCTCCCTCCGCTTCGGTTAGGGAGCTACGACGAAATCCACTTTTCTCGAAAACCTCTGCTCTTCGGGGACGCACTGGTCCGTTTACTTTCGAGTCATAATTAGACCACTCGGTTTGGGGATTTTATTTTGCGAATGATCCACACAGACACAAACGATTTTGAATTATTTCACTGCGGATCTTTATGCGGAACCTGAAGTGCAACAAAGTCGAGCGAAATAGAAATTTATTTTCTTTCATAACATGTATGAAGTGTAAAAATATTTTACATTATTTCATAAAAATAACAAGAATATATTATACATACCCACATAATATGTGCTCAAAGGAATAAATTTATTGAACAATTTCTCGAGGATTTAAATACTTCTAATGTAAATTTGAATACAAATTTTTTTAATCTTTGCACCCAAAAACCATTATTCATGGAAACAAAGTATTCTCACGAAAGATTGGTTAAACATTCACGATCACTTTATAATAATTACCTCATTGTGCAGCAATACAAATGGAAACCAATTAATAATGTCCACCTTTCTAGGCAATTCAATCAAATCCCAAAATAATTACTTCTCATATAGCATCAACGTTTATAATAGCATCAATTGGTTACAGTTCAACAGAATGGAAATAACTAATTTAATTACTCTTCCACTTTCGGTGGTCAGTTTCACATTCAACAATTTTTTTTTAAAAAACGAAGCAATGCATTTTTTTTACAAATATTTACAGACTTTAACTAAAAGCCTGAATTGTATTTTACGAAATAGTTGAAACTTTAAGTTACATTAAAATTACGGATTACGTTTTCACTGATGAAAATTGAGAATGTTTTCTCATTCCTTTGATGCGTTGTGACCATTTTTTTCTGGCAAACAAAGCAAGAGAAAGAGGTGCCAATATTGCGAAAAATTTCGCGGAAAAAATACACTTTTTGGAACGCATGTTTTTCTAACGTGAAAGGGAAAAATGGTATCTACGTTCGATCGAACCAGATTGAATTTCGGAAATGAAAGCCCTCTGAAACTCACGTCGAATAGCATGTCACGAGCATCGACAATCCACTGCCAGTCAGTAAACAGTTAAACACATATCACTGCGGTCCGCAAAATTAATTGCCGACCAATTCGCGAATGATATAGCATTATGAAACCTGAAATAGCAATTTTCCGGCAGTTACATTTTCCCGCGTTTTTACAGCCATGCCGCGCTATAAACGAATCAATATGAAATTTTACCAATCAGTATTGTTGACGGCGCTGCGCCGCTGATTTACACCCGCGACAATGGCCGCACAACAATCTACCCAGCTTTTTTTCAGCTCGGAAGAAAATTTGTACAGCGCGTGCCGGAAATAGTGGAACGAACTGGAACGAAGTGATTTAAAGTGAAAAAACATTTTGCCCGAAGCTGAAAAGATACACTGAAATTTTTAGTTCGAGGTTTCGATTAAATTGCCCGCGAAACGATTCCAAATTGAACTTTTAGACAAACTTCCCTCGTCTCATAAATATATTTTTACTAGTCACCGTTCATTTCAAAGGAAGGAGAAATTCTCAAAGTTACCCTAGTAGCACAAAATATTATATACACATTCATACAATATTAAAAAGCGATTCAATCTCTTCTTCATATTTAAATATGCATACAATATTTATTTTATGTTAAGTAACAAATATTTCTTTTTAAATATGCAGAAAATATCTATTATTATACATTTTTTTCTAAATACAAAATGAATCTTTATTTAATATTAGAAATAGAATATTTTTTCCTAATGTACAGATAATATTTATTTCATATTATAAAAAAATATTAAAAATCAATTAATTAATTTTAAAAAATCTTATTATAAAATAAATCTTTATGTAATATCAGAAATTATATAAAATTATATTCTATAATATAAAAATTTCTTAAATTCTTGGAAAAATGTGGCTTAAAAAATATTTATCAAATATTTTTGTGCTACTAGGGTACAGTCAAAATGTCCAAGATCATTGAATATATCAAAAAACTAGTTTTATTAAAAGTAATGCCAGTGAAAATCTTTTTCGTTTTCAGTTATTCTTTTACAAAAAATTCAACGACATATTGGTGACGTTCTTCTGATTAAAACGAGCCACAACACAATTCAGAACATAGTTCGTTTAATTGGCGGTTTAGTAGGACCTCGATTATCTGAACGGATCTATAACGAGTGAATATGATCCAAATTGGGTCATGTTTGGAGTTGCTTCAATTAGGAAAATGTCAGGAACTTGTTTAAAAAAACGTATTTCTCTGTTCGTACATAGAATGAACTATGTATTTAGTCGATCAGCTCGTGATAGAAGTTACACTGTCTTGACAGGAATCAAGTACTCTGTCGACAACATTCGCTCATTTTATCCCGTGGCCATTGTACATATTTTGAATTATTCAGTCATCCGATTTTCGCGGGAACATCGAACGATTTTTACGAAGTGACAGAGGATACCGGCGGTTAAACATTCAGGCGATTATGCTTGGCAAACACCGAGCTCTAGGAACGCGAAATAATTAAAATTTTGAGTCACTTAAAACGGTGAAAACGGCCGAACAAAAATACTCCGGCTACCCGCTGCTGCTTTATGAAATTAGCGAGTCGCTACACAATGGCGACGCTCCGCCAATTTCCAGAGTAACAGGATAAACCCTTAACGAGCCGAGTATCGTTATGAAATGTCGGTACCATGTTTGTACCATTAAATTTCTAACGACGTGTATTTTCAGGTGAAAGGGGTTAACAGTCGTGTGAACGATTATTTGTTTCCTGTTTGCGCTCCTGAGGCGGATCGGAAACCTAACTGATATACCAGTGACAGGATAATTACTGAAAATGTAAGTTTTTTTTGAAAATGCAGAAAACGGGCGGTAATGTAGTAAAAGAAAAATATTTTCAGTAAATTTAATAGGTAGTTGTTGTACCTCTTATTAAATATTTCATTTGTACGCTGGCAAATAGTTCAAAGAAACTTCAAGTAAATGACGAATTTGAACTACAATGCAGCTGTGTTCCAAAAATTCATTTATTCAAAACAGGCCTTGGATTTACACCTTCGCAATTTCACACATGCTTAGAAGCGTGTCAAAAAAGCACATTTGAAATGAAAATCTAAAAATGTACATTCAGTTCTGCAGCCCTGTACTTTATGATTTAAATGATCGCGTTTAAATCTAGTATTACAAGCTCCCGGTAATTACAACGTCCTTTTGAAAGTTTGAAATATGCCGTTGATTAATCCCGTTCCAAATTGCAAGCGTTTTGTCGTAGTGAGAAAAGAAGGAAAAGCGAAGCAAACAAAAAATAAAAGAGACAATTTTTGTGTACGATGTATAACTACACCGTGGACTTAGTTTAAAATAAAAATGTTCTTCATCAATTACAAGACACAGAAGCCAGATAATAATTTCTTTCGTAATCGTTTTAATAAATTCAAATATATGGACGCGTCCTTAAATTGTTTTAATAGTTTTACCGTTTTACTTATAATATTTTCGATGACGAAGATGTGGTGTTCAAATTCGTAAAATTCTTTGTGAAAGCATTCGCGCAGACGGCAACCGAGAAGTTAGGAAGTAGTAGACCCGATCGAATAGCGTCCGAGGTAATTTTCAAATTCTATTTTGAAATGGTCGGTCCCCGTTTGCTTTTTTCTCCTGGTGGCGAACAAGCATTCCTTTTCGTGCGTAACAAAATTAAATTCTCCGTCGACGGATTGGTAACCGCCGCATTCTACCGCACGCGGAAAAACTAATTGCACGCCGGGGCTCGTCTTCAATGAATTTTCCTGGCCATTATTCAGCGGAGCGCGCTGCCGGCGAACGAAAAAACCGGTTAAGCCGTGCGTCATTTCGTGAAACCCCTTGGCAAGAACGGAAGTTGATTGACCATTCGCGTGAAACCATAAATTTTGATAATTGTCGGTCCACCGAAGCGGGCGGCCGGAACGCCCCCGCAGAGAATTATTTCTTTCGCGCCGCTTTTCACGCAGATTACCACGTTAAATTTTAAGCAAAACCCATCGGCCGAATTTGTTGATCGAATAAATCGACCGGCGGATCTTTTATAGCTTGTACACGATTTCCTCGCGTGCAAAATTGGACGTGTTATATTGTTCTTTATAAAGAATCGTTTTCTGGATCTTTTATGGTCAAACAAAATCCACTGACGATTTAAAAGCTAGTTCACTTTGTCTGTAATTCCACAACGTTGCGCATAAAACTTGTTCTCAAAGAGAACGTCTGCGAACGATGAAGTTTATGCTATTTTTCTTGATGTGGAACTTTTGTAAAACCCGAGGGAAAATCACTGCTTTTTTCTGCTGACAGAGAACTTTTATGCGAGCATATTGTTTTCATACTTTTTTAACTTTCGGGATGAAAGCATCGCTCAAGTATTAAGTGCTCTTCTACATTTTAAATGCGTGCTTCAAAAACAATAAATAATATAAAAAAGATTATAACAGTATTGTATAACATCACCATTTTATATCTGAATGTAAATGTATGTAAATGTGGTTAAAGAAAGAATTGATTTGACCAATAATTTTAAACTTACATGGTCGTGTAGCCCCCGAATAGAAATTCGAAGGGATGAAGTATAGTATACCCCACACAATATTGTATAACATCACCATTTCGTAATTTGAAATAATAAGAAAATGTGTAAGTAAAGTCAAGGCGTTGCTAATTATTAATTGTACCAATCGTTTTAAAGTTACAGGGTTGTGTAGCCCCCTAATACAAATTCTAAGGGATGAAGTATAGTACACCCCACACAATATTGTATAACATCACCATTTCGTAATTTGAAATAATACGAAAATGTGTAAGTAAAGTCAAGGTGTTGCTAATTATTAATTGTACCAATCGTTTTAAAGTTACAGGGTTGTGTACCTCCTGAATTCGAGGGAATGAAGTAGGCGAGCGAATAAAAAGCAAGGAAGGGCGAGCCGCGTGTCCGGTTTCTCATGGCAGGAGAGTCGAGTGATTTTCATGGGATGAAAATAAACCAGATCGAGGGGCTTCTTGACGCGGTACGGTTCGAGTACCTAAAAACTTTCTTCACGATAATTTTCCGGAGCGATCTTTCAAGCGCAATCCATTTTCGACCCCCTATTCTTCCGCGGCTAGCCGGTACACGACTCCCGTTCTTGCTGCCTACTCAGCTGCGGTCAGTTTCAGTCGAAGAGAAGTTGTCCTGCGAAAGAGTCCTGCGGGAAGGACCTCCATTTTCCGCGACGACGGCAAAGGGTGGCAGCGTGGAGTGGCAAGCTACGCGTACCCACCGACGCCATTCACCCGTAACAAAAGGCAATCACCATAGAAGTGCCAGGGAACTGGAACCAGCAGCCGTCATAACTTATCGGAATCGCGTCGATATTTTGCCGACGTATTTCGCCCGGGAACCGGATGTCCCGGCTCGACGACGTCTTAGCGACGTGTACATGTTAAGTTACTTTCAAATCACCGAAATTCACCGTTCTCAACGATGAGAATTTACGGTGATCACGTTTTTCTTTCCTTGAATAGGATACACATTCGCTATTTTCTTCTCTAAATCAGGACGATGAACTTTTATGAAATTTTACAGGATTGATTGTGCATATTTGAACTACATTCCTGAATTTTGGTATGAGACAGTTTATACTTTACATTGAGTCCCATTAAAATGTCTGACGCCGCTTTCATCGTTGCAAATTGGGATTGACCATTTTTCGCCATTTTTTTCTGAAATACGAAGCACTGCACTTTTAAGAAAATTTATAAGGTTTATAGTGCGCAATAAAACTAGATTCCTGAATTTTTACAAAAGTAATATCAGCAAAATTGTATTAAATAATAATTTTAAAAATAAACAAACATCTGATTTAATTTTGACTACTTTTCACGAGACATGATCAGTTATTACTCGTTAAAATATTAAGACCATTCTCCGGGGAATAGCGTTCCGTTTCAAGCAACTCGCCGACGTCCCCAGATTCTGTATCGGGTGATCTCCATAAAACCAGTCGATGGTATCGTGTTCGCGCGCGTATCGAATTTCCAAAACCTAACGAGACGACCGCAGCGTTTTCTCGAAACCCGGTCTTCTTAACGGAGACTTCTTTGAGAGTCTGCGGGGGCCTTTGTGCGAGGCAGGACCAAAGGGAATCAATTATGACGCTCGGATTTCTCCGGGCCGTTTCTTCTCGCGATTACAAGCAGCACTCCCTTCTTCAAATTACTCGTTTCAATTCCAAACAGAACAGACACTGTTGCAAACGGGCCACCAGGTCCGCTCTGTTCCCACTAATAACGCCTCCATCGACATTCAATAATATCTCCGTGGACGATTCGATTCCTTGGCCACTCGAATAGAAGACTCGATTCCTAGTTGTATCGCGAACCGACCCTTCTTACGGGAGGTGGGTCGAACGTCGCGAATAATAAACGAGAGAACATCTTTTGACGGGAGAGACGGTTGGCTCGAGTCAACATTATCAGACACGAGTAGATCGATATAATTGCTCGGGCCACGATTTAATGGTCCACTCGACACTTCGCCCTTATAATCGGTCCATCGTCCGACGCTGCCTCGGTAAAAAGCCTCCTCCCACCAACCAGAGGATCGTTACTCTCCATTGGGGAAGTCGATGTCCCGCCCAGCTTGCTAGAAGACGAGAAGCATCTGTTTATGGGACTCTCGCTATCCCAAACATGGTGAAGCCATGTAAGGGGCAAATTATTTAGTCCCGATCTCCTCACAATATTAACCCTTAGCACTATGCTAAGGTGTCACTAAAAATCGCTTTACCATTATTTAAAATATTGTTCATATTATTAGATATGTCGGTGTATAACCAATTACTAAACATTTCAGTATTGTATGAGGTATTATATCAATTTCATATCTACCAAATTTAAAAAATCATAGAGTATGGAAATATTCTAGGTCAGGAGAAACGTTTGATTTTAGAATTAAAATAGCTCCGACTGTAAAGGGTTAACGCTAAACCTACAAACCATCAAAACTGACTACTGTGTATTATAAAAATAACAAGATTAAAATTTATATGCTCTGTGACTTTTACTATAATGTATACTGGAGTCGAAAAATGTATCCAATCAATTCCTATGAAAATACCTTTATAATCTCAATAATTGTCAAATAAAAAATAAAAAATGAAACTCTTTCTTCGTATTAGAATATTTTTTTAAAAATTGCAATACTTCTGAATGATATGATTAAAATATAAAGAACAAAAACACGGTTCTGTGCCACCAGTTAATGCCTCTCAAAGGATAAACCGTTAAATACTACGTAAAATAATTTTGCACCAAACAGGGCTTAATTTCTGAGATAATCTCAAATCAGTTTGTGTAATTGAATGTTTCAAGAAGACATTTAGAAAACATTTAATTTTGATGTTTACCACATTATTTTTGCAATGAATCTTGTTTCTGTTTAAAAAATTCACAAAATTCTATACAATTCCCATAAACGTTGAATTTCGTATAAATGCATGCTTTCATTGTTTCGATTTTTAATTGGATTTTCTTCACTGGTGCACATTGTGCATATTGTTCAGTAATGAAAATATTTGTTCAGTAGAGACATTGAATCCGGATAGACTTAGTAAAATTCAGTGAGTTTTTGTAATTGTTAAAGGGTACGTTTTTCATGAACTTTTACAGAGAATTATTTCAATAATTTCAGCCCTTGTTAGCAAGATTCGTCATTTACCATTATTCGAACTTATAATTGATGATATAATTTCCAATATAGAGAATTTCATCAAATATATTATTTTCATTGAAATCATTCATATTAACATCCGCTGACTGGAAATTAATTCACAAAATTAAGGACGAAATGACCATTTTAAATACAGAGAATGGAATGTGCTGTGTCCTGTCTGACCATTGTTGTCAAATTCTACTTGCTGCAAACAGAAGCTTCCAATCTTGATTTTCCCAAACATAAAGACTTGGATAAAACATTTGTACATTTTCGACTAATTCCTTTGCGTTGAATAATTACTATACACACCGTGTCACCGATTACAGGACGCATTGTAAATTCTGCATTCTACATTGATACATTCGCCCTCGTATACATTTCCAAAATTGTTGAATGGATCTGATTTGTTCGTCCCCATTATTTATGCTTCTATCTCGGCACGGTTGTAAATATTTGTTAGTTTTAATGCGGGACATGCGATTCCGCGTGTAATTTGTTCAAATAAGTGTGACAACCTTCCGCGAGGAAATTTGTATGAGACATTGCATTATTCAAGTTGGTCAAGGTTTTTAGTACGTGTATAACGTTTACAGCGTCAGTATCTGTCACGTTGACGACGTCGAGAGAAAGAGAGAGAGAAGGGAGCAGCAAACCAAAAAAAATTGGACAATATTTCACGAGACGAAAGATGATGGACGTTCAATTGAAGATATTCCCAGAAACTATCACGAGCCTCTGACAGATCAGGGTCAGATCTGAATTATTAGGTCGGTGAATATCAAATGTCGCTTTTATCGATCGGTTGGATTACACTTTGTGAATGAAAATCCTTTGCAGAACTACTACATTTAATATCACATCTTACTGATACACCTTGAAATATTCACAATTTAGTTGTAATTAAAAAATCCGTGATCAACTCAAATAACACGAATTTAAATGAAGTACGCACTAAAGTGTAAAAATGTAAAAAAAATATTTTTGGATTCTTTTTAGCGGCAAAATAAATTCTTAAATGTAACTAATAATTGCTATTATAACCTCTTATAACTCACAAGGAGAGTGCAAGGACGTTGTCATACCGATTTAGTTGAGACTCTGTATACTTATAGATCTCGATCTCCCATTTACGAATATATACTGTTATAGACGCTAACACTCAATAGTTTTTCAGATATTCATAAACAAAGTTCTTACATTACTGCTTAAATCTGCTATTGTAGAGGAGGTATACAACGAATATTTATTTTAGAGACATATAACGAATTAATTTCGGCTAATTTATTTATAATTTATTAATACGTTTGTTCTTTAACTTGTATATAAATAAATGTGCAATATCTTACGAACAAGTTAATGTTACACAGCGCATTTATTTATAATTTATTAATCCTTTTGTTCTTCAACTTGTAATAAATGTGCAATCTCATATAGACAAGTCAATGTTACACAGCAAATAAATAATATAAATAAATATGAAAAAAAAATTTCACCAGGTGGAAGTCTCGTTGTATACCACTTAAGAACTTTGTTTATGAATATCTCAAAAACTATTGAGTGTAGCGTCTATAACAGTATATATTCGTAAATGGGAGATCGAGATCTATAAATATACAGTCTCAACTAAATTGGTGTGACAACGTCCTTGCACTCTCCTTGTCAGACGTATACTTTTAACAATTTTGTCCACAGTGATAAAACAATAAAGATCCAATTTTTCCAATTTCCGTATTTTCACCCGGAAATCTTATCGCATGTTCTTCGGTAGTTATTATATTTCCCGTTGTTGCCAACGCAGTAAATCCGTCGCGAATCGAATCCGGCCGCTTTAACTCGCACATTCATTGGCGAAGCAATTTCGACTTTATCTCATTTCGCAAGAATTATTATCGTCGAACAATTTGGATGCAGCTCGGCACGCGCATTACTCGACCAATTATTCACGTCATTTCAGCAATAACGGCGCGCACGCAACGCAGTAAACATTAACAATCCCGTGTAAATATCGGCTCCGAGCCCCCGTACCTATGTATTCAGCGGAGCATAACTTACATCCTTGGATGTTAACAAATTCATCGACAAATCGGGTACAATTTGTTCGTGACAAAAGGAATCGCGGCGATTACAATCGAAGAAATGAGATTTGAAACCGCGGCCGAACGCACGAAAATCAGCCATTACGTATAGTCAGCTCCCTGCTGACTTTGATTGTTGACCGTAGAGATCATTAACGTGAAAAGAAAGAAGTGTCCGTGAAGAACGAATAATTTTTTCTTTTTCTTGCACGCATTTCCCTATTCCGTTTTCTCTGTGTTTCTTGTATTGGCGATAAAAAATATAAACCCCCAAGACAGTTTTCTATTTCACACTCGTGCAACTGACGCATGTTAACAAGTTTGATTTTTATTTTGTATAAAGATCTGCGGACAAGCAATTTTATTATAATTTCCGAAAAAATAGGTAGTCACTAAATTATTGTACAAAACAATAATTAGACTGCGGATTTTTATGCATTTATAGAATTGAGCAGATAAAATTCGAAATTGTTGGAAAATTTAAAAAATTCATGATTTCAATATACGATTTCTGTTTTATTAAAATCATCACTGGAAGAAATATGATACAATTTAGTTTCTAATTCTTGCAATCGATGCAGACAATTTTTATTTTGCATAAAGATCCGCAGTCTAATAATAATTTACAAAAGATTCTGATTCCTTGTGATTCTATAAAATAATTTTAATTTGTTTGAACGTAAATTACTTAAGCCAGTGTTGTAGCGAAAAATTACCTCAACAATTTATTGGACGTGAATGTATGATTATGTAAAACAAGTAGTGTGAAGAAGGAAGAGACATCAGTGCAGACACCTGCACCAGGTTCAATGAATACTGAATTTTTCCCAAAGAGCTTGGATGAAGAAATTTCAACGCGTTTCTTTTTTTTTTGTTTCTCTTCAGGCGAAGAATCATGCCGGCCTCGTCCCTGCTATCAATAACGAACCACCCTGTGCATACACAACAAAATACAGCACACTTCCGGTGATAAATGTTGGAGATGATAAGACAACATCCATCTCCGAGTGAAGCTGGATGTTGCGGGATGCTGTAACACGGGCAAGTATAATAAAACGCAGCCAATTTTCGAAAATCAAAAATTTCCTTGTGCTGTACGCAAGAGCCTGAGAACTGGGTCGGACTATAATTCTCGCTTACGTGAACATACAGATGGTTTATATCCGAGCGAATGTGTGAGCTGTATTTTTCAACGGCGACATTTTCTGAAAAATGTGCTGGTGACTGGGTGATATTTTTGAAAATCCCTTTTTTTTTTAAAAAAAGTAATCTGTTAAGTGTTAGTTGGTGTTATATTTTTATTTTCAGTTAATTTGGAAAAGATATTTTATCAAATATGTTGCAGTATTTTTAACAAGAAAATGATTATTTTAAAAAACTATTTTCGACAAATAATTCAGAATTCTTTTATGTATTATTTCAAAAACCATGAAAAGAAAGAGAACGTAACGAAATAAACAAAGACCAACTAATTGGACGTATTAATTAACTGATGTTGTTATTGTTCAATCTACCAGTCGGTGAACCCTTTCCTATGTTCTAGTGAATAACCGAAGAGTTATAAAAACCATTCCACTGAAAATTATTAAATAAGTAAATTCGTATATTGAAACACGTACTATAAAAAGTCGTGAAAAATCCACATAAATTCGATCTCGTCATATTCATAACGCAGCGTATACCAGTTCCTTTTCATAAATATGAAAACACGTTCACAAATATTCTCCACACAAAATTCGATGAAACTACAATGAAATTCAGAACAAATATTTTCCATTCTTTTGCTTAAGAAATTATAAATAAGAAATAATAAATGGTCGATTCGCAACGTGTGCCCGTTAGTAAATTTCAGAACGAAAATCCCAAGTGTCTCGGGAACATTTCCGAAATTTGAAAGGCGTGACCACAACGATAGTGGAATTGTGAATGAGGTGATTGCTTCTGCGAAAATAAATTGAAAAAGTAAAACGAAATTCCCCTGTACTGAGTTTTCGCAAGCGAGAAAATCGATTTCGAAAATTTGTCGAGTACGCATGCTGTTGGACGCGACTTGGCCAGCGGGTCTGTCTATTGCAAGCTATTTCTACTTGACGTAAGCATTGTCGGCGAGCATTGCGTTAGCTGCTCGCAGTCCATTTTATTGTTATTTCGATTAATGTAGCGTACAAGATACCCATTAAAATCAATTATTTTAAAGTGACGTCTTAGAGACGTCATAGAGTTATAATTCAAAACTTGGTTACTTTTAGCTTTTATTAAGCAATACAAAATTTTTCATATAAATGAAATATTTAGAAAACATGTAACTGATAATATTAAAAGAATTTATGCACAAAAGTACCATAACGAAGGAGCGGATTTTTAGTAGCAAAAGTTTCCAAGTTCAATATAGATCGTCAAATTCAAACGTCAATTTCTAGAATCAGAATTGGGCACTCAGAAGTAACCCATTCATTTTTGTTAAGTAAAAAAGAAAACATGGTCTGCGATATATGTAAAGTTCCAGTTAATATAAATCACCTTACACTGAAATGCAAAAAATATGAAAATGGAAGGAAAAATGCTAAACTGCCTGGATCTTTACCCGTTCTGTTAGGTTCTGAGGAACACATTGTCAGTCTTGCCCAATATATCGAAGATACTAAGATGTACAAAATATTGTAAGAAAATGTATCGTGTTGCTAATGACCTGTGACATTAAGCAACATTAAATAAATAAATTTAAAAAAAAGAAAATAATAATTTCACTTTTCGAAGATTCATATTTAGATCAGACGAAATAACATACAGTTAGTCTCATAATTAGAATCTTATTTCCTGCGATAGTAGTATTTCCAGATATAAAATAAATATAAATTCTAGTAGATTCTGTTGCATTTTATATTCTACATAAAGTAATGCATAAAGATCAACAGTTCTAGTCATAATATTTTATAAAATCCAAAGAATCTCAGTTGTTTTTGTCAAATTAGATTCATTATTTCAAATTAGATTCATTAGTTTACTAAATAACACGTGTATTTACTCTTTCCCAAAAATCAATTGAGCTTGTTCTTGTAAATATTTACCGCATCAACCAACATTTGCGAACTGAAAAACGGAAAGTGTAAACAGAAAGTCTAATTATTATTTCGCGCGAACACGAGTCGCGAAATCCGATAATATCGACGCCTGAGTTTTTCCGCGATAATGACTTTCCGGTAAATTAGAATCGATAAGCGGCGTCGATATACCATTTCTAGATTCCGGCTAACGATCTTTTTGCGAGTGTCGAAGTCAGCCAAACACGGCTGACAAAAACGGGACGCGGATCACCTAGTCGAACGTCGCTTTTCATTTCGGCTCGCATAAAAATCTTCACTAAAAATCTCTCACATACACACACACACACACACACTCTCTCTCTCTCTCTCTCTCTCTCTCTCTCTCTCTCTCTTTCTCTTGTCGATTACACTGTGTAATTAGCAGCGAAAATGGTCAACAAGACAGTGCCCAACGCACACAAAAATGTTTCAGCCCGTTGCATTGTGGGACCAAATCGCGATATCGAAAATCAGAAGGGTGCCAAAATAACAAAAAACAAAATGAGACGTACAATAAAAAAAATTGTTGAACTCTCTTGAATAGACTGCGGATCTTTATGCATTTATAGTAAAATTGAGTATATGAAATTCAAAGTTGTTGAAAAACTTTTAAAATCATTGCAGAAAGAAATAACATTCAATTTAGTTTCCATTCCTTGCAGACAATTTTTATTTTGTATAAAGATCCTCAGTCTGCTCTTAAAAATTCCCATATTTCTCTTGAAAATGCATCTCACGTTAAAATTATAAAAGACAAAAATTATTTGGTTTCCACAAAAATTGGTAACTGAATGTTTTCAATAACTCTGATTACGAATCTAGATTTGAAATCTCAGAAGACAAAATGTTGGATGAAATAACTTTTTAAAAAATCGGTAAACGCTAACATAAATCTAATATTATTGTTGTGCATTGCATCCATCGCACACAGAAAATTTAACTCACCTTTCTCGAAATAGTAAGCTCACTTTTCGACACCGAAGTTCACCGTACGACAACTGCGCGCGAATGAACACGATATTTGTGTTCCCAGCATTTTACAGGTACGCGCGATAAGACCTTTCCTTCTGGGTTTCCCCATAGAGTCATTACGCGGTACCCAGTAAGGCAAGGACCTGACGGAAAATTCATTTCTGGTTTTTTGCCACGTTTTATCGATTTGGTTCCGCCGTGTGTCGTTCGATCTGCTTATACAAAAATAAACAAAAAAAGAAACATAGTAACAAAACACATACGTCGGAAAAAGACGAAAAAATAGAACACGAGCCAAAGAACGTTTTTCTGGAACCCCGAGCGTCAACAGGGAATTCCGTTGTACAAACATTTCCAAAAACTGAGTAATCCGCGGGACAGAAGTTTTTTTTTATCTATCCGCCCTCGAAAAACGTTTCAAGTCGAGCGATATTTATTCGAGCGGTTCTATTTGGAGAACGCTGTGTTTCGGTGTCAGCGATCCTTTTTTACCGTTGTGAAAAAAACTGTGCTTTTTATCGAATGGTTCCGCACACTCGACATCCTGTAATTCGACGCTGAAGACGTTTTAACGCGACGGAATCGAGTTTCGACGTTTATTTCCCAACTGTTCGAACCGCAACGCAGTCCGCTTGCCGGTTGATCGAAAGGGCTCGTGTTCTACGAGAGGAGTGGATGCACGAAAATTTTGCAAGGCAGCTTGCGGGCAACACGGGTGGCGAGTGGAACGACACCGACTAAAGATAGCGGAAGATGAAACTGAATAAGACAGGTAACAAGTGCCGGGACCTACCCGCCGCGAATTTATAAAGATAGCATCCGGCGCAGATGACGTTCATTAGGTTCTTTATGACGCACTTTGCGGCAATGAACGATCGTAAAAGCGTCCATTAGAGGGACGCTGCCCTACCGTGATTTATAATCTGTCTTCAGTTCGTATTTACACGCGAGCAAACCGTTCGCTGTCAATTATTCCGCGGATCCGTATTAACGGGCGCCCACTTGCGTAGCTTGTACTCACCGGTATCTGAAACAGAAAACGAAACCATTTTATAATTATTATTCAATGATACATTAGTTATACAAATTATATTTTAGAACTTCAGTTGTAAATAGTCAGTGAATTTACAAAGATAGGACTGCGAATTAATTGATTTGTTAGCAACTAGAAATCGTGGTATTCAACAGGTATTGAAAGTACATATTGTGAATAATTTTGTATGTGGAATATTTAATCTTCAAAGTGAATTTGCAATGGCTATGAAATTCTGTTTCTTTCTTTAACGAATTATTTAAATATATGCTGACTCCTGCAGGGGTAGTTTCAGAAAGAAATCGTAAAGTGGTTAATTTCCCCTAGGAGCTGCAATGTGATAAAAACATTTCTACAAAAATGAATAAAGAAAACGCACCCATCAGTTTATCTAACAATGTGTGTAAATAATATTGCAAAAAATATTCTGTGTGATTAATGCAATGTTACAATTAAGACAAATGTTTCTTACCGATGTGAATTCAAGTACTAAGTAGTTGTGGCCAGCAATGGTCAGACATAAGTATCGTTTCAACACAGTATAGTTGCATAGGGGCATTCAAATTTATAAATAATTCCAGTGACGTAATACTCCTTATGTGCAACTATATTTAACGCAATAAGTGGTAGACACGCAACAGATATCATTATCCTTGTTTCTCCATCAACAGAAGAATAATCATTGTCAGACGACTCTTTGAGTTTTTAAACACAAAATCGAATATTAACATAATTTAATGCACGTCCATGAATAGGTTATGATAAAACCGAGGAATTATGCGACTCCATACAAAAATGACGTAAAAGTAACGCTGAATATCGCTAATCGATATTTAAAATATAATACAAGATCTCAGGTGTATCAGTAGAATAAACCGATATAGAACAAACCTGTCACTCTATTCTTTAGATTATATAGAAAGTACAACCCCTATTAAAATTGAAATCGATGCAGTTCCTTTTATAAAACTGGGTCGGATATTTTCGACTAATAATGGGAATATAAGACGACTCTAAGTAGAAATATCAAGCATTGATCAGACAAACAGCTAACAATCCGTCTGCCTCAAACATTTCACCGTAAAACACATTGTGAAAATTATAATTACCAAAAGGAGAGATGGGAACCTAATATTTCAACATTTGAAAGATCTCAAATTTGAAATCCATGTTTAACAGGTCAAAATTGTTGAACAATTGTAATTGCAAGTTTATTTGTATCGAAAAATTATATTTTCCAAAAAGACAGATGGGAACGAAAAATTTCATAATTTGGAGGACTCAAATTTAACAGTCCACGAACCCAAAAATGTAAAACTCCATATTTAACAGCTCGAAATTGTATGTAATTGCTTCAGAAAATTATTCGTGTTCCATGAGATACAAATTTACAAATCCACGAAAATAAAATTCCAAAAATCCATGTTCAAAAATTGATCAAACAGTTGGCTAACCGCACGAAGCATCCCGAGCATCTCGCGTCGCTGCGTGTCAAAAAGTGTTACCTGGAACAAGCCCATGCGAGGAGCTAAAATTTCATAATCCGCGGGACAAAAATTGGCGACAGCACGCGGCTAAAATGCAAAAATCCATGTTTAACAACTCGGTACCGTGAATAATGCGCGGAATATTACGATGACGGTGTAAACGGAAAAATACGGTCGGCGCTGTTCGCAGCTAGTACCGCGGGCTCATATTGTCCACGCCAATGAAACAACGCGAGTGCAATTTGCATAAACACTTTCGCACACTTTTCGCGGGCACTTTGAAACCATTGAGCCCCGCGTATTACCATATGGACCGCGCGGGGCGTAACGACGCGAGTCGCGACATAAATTTTTCAGTTTATGCCGCGCCGGTTTAGTTTTTCTTGAGAGCCCCTAACGCCGCCTGCTATGGCCCGATACACTCAGTATATTGATACTTCTCTGCGTGTACCGAGCGGAACATGTCCCCGAACAGGGTCGATGCGTATAAATTGTCAGTGGATTGCACGATAGAAAATTACGACGCGGCTCCCTTCGACGCGGAAAACGTTTCTGCCCATCGACTTTCGATGCGTACGCGTAACCAATAACGCGGATAGATGATCGTCGCATGAATTCTGGATTCGTAAAAGACCGCCGGCGAGTCACTCTACCTTTATTCGGAACGATATTAAAGGTATTTGTTTGCTTTACGACGGCAATACCGTCGCAATGACGATTTCTCGCGAAAACATCGTACCGCGGCGCTCGCCATTTTGCGATCCGGGTAAAAACATGTCGCATCTGTCGGTAAAAAGATTTTAGCTGCGTAGAACATCGGCTCCATTAACCCTCATCCACACTACGTGGTACCCGGATACCTATTTCAAATTCATTCACATAATATTCAATATTTTTCAATTGATATGTCCTTTATCCTTTGTGACATCTCAAATCTACTTTAGATGAATTAATATCCTTGGAATTAAACAAAAATTTTATACACACACACACATTTCACAAAAAAACTCCCAAACCTTTTTTCTGCATTCGCTATGATGATGGTACCCGGGTACCACAAAGCTCAAGTAGGCAAATTAGATCCTATACAATTTTGATTTATAGTACAACTATTTCTCAGTACAAATTTTATTGTTTCAAAATACAATTGAACTACATGTCACTACAAGTAATATATTTCTCCACTTTTTGTGTATGCTGCACATATATTGATCTTTTAACGAAGACGTGCCATAAAAAATCTCCACGTCATGCGGGGCCAGCTATCAGGAATATGCATGAACCTGAGGGCCCTCGCTGGGGCCTGGTAGCGACGATGACGCTACAACAGTATGCAGCAACCTATATGGGTACCCGGGTACCTCTTCATGCAGAATCGTATAAAAAATTACCCGTGTGGATGAGGGTTAACTAATTTTTTTTTGGTAAACTATATTTGTCTAAAACAGTGGTCTGTAAATGTCGAAACAAAATGCTATGTCCTTATTGTAAACATTTAGTTATTGGTTATATTATAAAATTTTCTATTTCTCACACACACACAAGAAATTATCAGAAGTAGTCTTATTCGTCGTAGTAGTGAAATAAAAGGAAAAGCCTAAACTTGACTTGTTATTTTCTCAGTATTTACTCGACATGTTTAGATAAAATAAAAGTGAAGATGAGAACGCATTTGTATGAAGTGCCCCCTATAGGAAAATAAAAAAAAATTTAGCGTGTAGACCGCGGTGAGCTCGAAACAATTGGCGGCAACACAAGCTTCTGTCAATCGGCAGACAGTTTTCATTTCCGGAAACGGGTTCCTCGCAATTGATTGTCTGCGATGAAAAAATGGGGGCGTGGTTGAAGTGGGGGGCAAAAGTAAACAATACAGCGACATGGCGTGTTGCGAATTGCGTGGCCGATGGAGGCAAGACATCGTATGGAACAGTATGACTGCCATAAAGTATTCAAAAGGAGACCGGCTAGTGTTTTCAGTGTCGTTGGGAACCGTTGTTTGACTTATAGGAAAACAATCGCCGAATAGTCGGTATTATTCGTGCGTGATCGGTGCGGTGAAAAGCAAATTGCTAGGCACGAAATTGATTTCCCGCCATTGAATTGCCTCTGTCCTCTCCCCCTCCCCACCATTCCCCTCCCACTCACGCAAAATCTTTGCGGCTCTGTATTGCACTGTGTGTAGCACGTGTGTAACCGAAATGCAACTGACGGATTCGTGGGCGGAGAAATGACAAAAAAAATATTCTCGCGGACAATAGGGGCTATCTTAACCATAGCTAACCGCTGATCGCCGCTTTTTTTCCGTCAACCGCTGACTTTTGTTGCCTTTTTCGCCGCGAGCGCTCGCTGCCAATTTCGCCGAAGACCGAGTGAAACCTTTTTCGTGACGCGTAACGTTTAAAGTGATTTTGACGTGACGAAATCGATGGCACAAATTAACAAATGAATTTATTGAAAAACTTTTTGAGAACGATAACACTGAATCAATCTCGATTTTCCATGATTTTAATTAGAATAGATGTTTAACATTTGTGTAGCTAACTGAGCTCCAATTTACTTCATTTTCTTCAACAATATGTTAATGTTCGTCTAAAAATATTCCAAAATTTCTGTGAATGTTCGCTCTTTGCACACTAATGTATTATATTACAGTCTTAAAATGAGAATTTGTGCAACTATATTAAACACAAAAGATTTTAAATAATCAAGTTTCAGATTCACTCGCAGTGAAAAATTAAGAAGATCTAAAATAGTGTTGAAGTAACTGAATTCAAATTTACTGCATTTTCTTCAACAATATATTAATGTTCGTCTAAAAATATTCCAAAATTTCTGTGAATGTTCGCTCTTTGCACACTAATGTATTATATTACAGTCTTAAAATGAGAATTTGTGCAACTATATTAAACACAAAAGATTTTAAATAATCAAGTTTCAGATTCACTCCCAGTGAAAAATTAAGAAGATCTAAAATAGGGTTGAAGTAACTGAACTCAAATTTACTGCATTTTCTTCAACAATATATTAATGTTCGTCTAAAAATATTCCAAAATTTCTGTGAATGTTCGTTCTTTGCACACTAATGTATTATATTACAGTCTTAAAATGAGAATTTGTGCAACTATGTTAAAGACAAAAGGTTTTAAATAATCAAGTTTCAGATTCACTCCCAGTGAATAATTAAGAAGATCTAAAATAGGGTTGAAGTAGTTACAGACGTCTTTGGAACTGGTTTCCGCAAAAATTCGCAGCGTCTTTCCCCCTTCCATCGTCCACCAAATTGGTTTATCTCGTTACGGGACTTTTGTGCGTAAGGTTTCCCTATCGCTGAACAATCGGATGGCAACTACCGGGTGGCCCGGACGAGGTGATTAGCGTGAATCAAAAGCGGTCGTCGACGTTCGTTAGCCCCCGGATGTAAACAAATTATTTTGCGGCCGTCGCCTATACACGGGGACGAGTGTTTTTCTCTGGTCTCAGGATCAAACCCGTGGGATTAAGTTCACAAAAGCGTTGTCTTATCAGGTTCCTTGCAGCCGTGTAATATTGCATTCACGACCAAATTCATAATCAGATTACGGTGTACTATAGGTTGGAGTTTCAACTTTGCGCTTAATTAGCAGGCGATGGAGCCGGTTTGCCTCATAGTGTCCACCGGGGTATCAGCTCTGATGTTTAACTTGGGCTGATCCAGAAAACTGAACTTTTTGCAATTAATTAATTCAAACAGCTTCGAAAATTTAATTAATTCCGCGCGGTCGCCCTGCCGCCATTGATCGGCCCGAGGAGCCATTATTAAAATTCGCGACAGATATATATATATATACATATCCAATCAAACGGGTGGGTTCTTCTGCATTGTGAAATTTTGCTATGAGTGTATGGAGGTGTGCAATCTGGTCATAACCGTTTTATGCGTTTATAACAACAATGATTAGATGAAATGCAAAATATAAAATGCATTTAAAAAATTTGAATAGACTCATTCAGAATCATTAAGAATATAATTATTGAATATAGAACATAAATATAGAAAAAGAAATAAGCAAGTAAAATGTAAAATTGTAGAGAGTTCAACGTGTCTGAAAATCTTGTTTGTGTTGGCGGTCTTGACGACACTTTAAAAGGTCAATTAAATAAAGAAGGTGTATCCTTTTCTACATAAGTACCAGTAGCAAGGTATCGCATTGTTCAGACAGCTTAGAGACTGTCACGAGCTTCTTACAAGGAGCAATATTGATTACCCGAAAGTTCTAATGATTGTGCATAGCATAAACCCATTAAAGAAGTGACTCTGTTCACGATTAGAGGAAAGATGCAGCCTGGCGTCCTGCGGTGCGTTAAGTTGACTCCCCGCAGCCGGGTCCCGCGCATAATTCTTGCCGGTTCGTTCCCAAATGGTCTAAGGCTTCGGTTATGAACCCCTAATGCCCGCCAGTAATACCTATTCCTTGGTAGAGCTAGGCGGTAGGTAGCTCAGACCACCCCCGTTGACTACATTGGGGATGTCTAACGTTGGCGTTGCGAGAGGAATAAGGTGGAAAGGTGTACAGACCGTGTCTGCGAAGAAGGGTGGGAAGTAGGGCGGCCGTTGGGGTGTTGGGGAACGGAAGAGGTACCGAAGGGGTAGCTCTTTGGTTGTCGACAGTGCCTACTTTGAAATTATACAGCGTTTATGCTCTTATTAATGCGAGTCCTAGCAGATACGGTTGGAGATTGAGGAGGTTGAGTTATGACTCAGCCCTGCTCGTTCCTTGGCCGCTTTTGAGCCGGCACCGCCATAATGCCCCGTGATTAATCCCTTGGGGCACGGGCGGCTGCCAGTACCGACGGTAGCATCTCTCGCCACCTTCATCCTCTTCCCTTCCTATTCCCTCGATCCTTTCCTTTCTCTCTGTGCAGCAAACCCCCCTCTCTCTATCTCACTTTCCCTCACGCCATCTCCCCCTATCTCTCTCAGTGGCGAGCAAACCTCTCTAAGCTCCGCCAGACCACCTATCCAGCGTTGTACCTTTGGGGTACCAGACCGCCGTGCCGCCCCGACGAAGATCAGTATTGCACGAGGTGTCCGGAATTTTAATACGCGGTTTTACCACTGCCAGGCATCATCCTTCGCGCCGCCCTCGCACTGTCGGAACTTATATACGGTCCCGCGCCGCGGGTGATCCCTAATTAGCCCCCGCACACCACTAACACACGATCCCTCCTACCAATTTTCTTTCATCCCTTTCCTACCCCGGCCCAGCATTATCTTCGACTACAGTCGGCTCTGATCACTGCTGGCTGATCCAATGTGTTCACCAGCTACCTGCAATTTCGGGGAGTGACTATTCTCTATTATAGAGACCTTCATTGTTAGATTGCAAAGCTTTATGCATATATTGTATCTATAAATTTTAAATATGGATAATGAACTGAGTGGACAGCTTCCTGCTGTTCGGGAGTCTTCAGAGAATCTAGCTATCCCCTTTTCTAGGAATCACGACTTTCAAAACTAGATTGGGGATTATAATTTATAATTTATAATATTTATTATAATTTAGTCTTTTTAATTTAAAAAGTTTAAAATAAATATTTAAATAAATTAAAATGACTAAATTATAATTGAATATCACAAATTTATTATCTTAAAGTTCAAATCAGGGGGTACAATCATCGAAAAAGTACTTACAATTTTTTATAATATAAAGACAATTCGATTAAACGAAAAAATATAACATGAAATTTACTAATTAAATGAAAGCTTTTAAATTATTCTATATTTTAAATGCAAAATATACTCATGAATGGCTTTCATTGCCAATATATTGATAGTATTCCATTGTACCTCCAGAACATCCTTAAAACAACAGCAAGTTTGCAAATTAATTTAACTCAACGTTTCGATCCCTGTGTGGATCTTCTTCAAGAGCTACATTTCTGCGTCTGAAAAATTAATACTTAATAAAACTAGAAACAAAAAGAGGATTTGCAACACAGCTGTGGAAAAACATATAAGAACCAAAAATAAATAACATGTTGTTTTAATGATCGAACCTTACGCCGAAATCACAAATTTAATATTTCAAAACTAGATTGGGGATTATAATTAGACTGATTTATGACAAAACTGACTGGAGGAAATATTATTCTGAGAACACAGTTTTGAAAAATGTTGGACAAAGAAATAAATGTCTATGTCTATTTACTGTTAATCCTTCACTGCATGACTTTCTTAATTTGGATGAAAAAAGTGAAACAAGTTTTTATGTTTTATTTAAAGGAAAAATATTTAAAAATAATTAAAACAACACTCTCAGAAAAATAAAAATAAATAAACAGAGTAAGAAAACACATTGTTACTCTACTATATACCAGATTTGTTAACTGTATCATATATGATACACTATGCAGCGAAGAGTTAATACAGATACTTTCTATTTTACATAACAAACTAAATTGATTTTATTTTATTAGTTTTATAAGACTGCAGACTTCAGTCTTACCATGCAATTTCATTGGAGAACGTGATTTGTAAAATAATTTTGGACGCCGTAGACAGGCCAATTTCTTTCGGTTAATCCTGCGGTTCTCGAGTTTTGTTTGACCCACGTTTGAAGATTCTCGTGCACTTCCTAGGTTCACGATGATTCACTGCAGCCGAGTGTCGTTTATACTAAGCACAATAAGACCGGCATGTTTCAAAGAAGTATATTTAGAGACGGATGTACAGAGTTAGTCACGGAAATGCTTTACTGCTCGTCACGAGAAACGCGATGAGTTTTATCAGACTCCAATATCGAATTTCTTCAAGCAACAATTGAACATTTATTTCACATTTCACAGTTTTTAGCATAATTTCCTACAACAGAAAGTAGTGAGCTTGATATCATAAAGATTCTTAATGAGAGACACCCACGTTCTCACATACTTTATTTTTCTCTTTTAGTGTCATTTTACCTCTTAAGAGTACCAAGTCACATAATTTCATATTGTAAAAATCCTCCATAAGAATTTTTTAAAACAGCAAGTAGTTAACTTGATATCATAAAGAATCTTAATGAGAGACACACGTTCTCAAACACGTGTCTCAAAGTCAATTTAGGAATACGAGAAAGACTGGTCCTGTAAGAAGATAGCCAATCTTTATGCAAAATAAACCATTTCTACCTGATTTGCAACGAACTGGATTGGAATATTAGGTTGCATTTAATATTGTTGCGTCAGACAAGATATACTTGACAATCATCAATTTTATACTTGAAAAACAGAATATGATCGCAGAAGATTGTCGTCAATTCGAGAGACCAAGTTAAGTTCGCAACAACAGAAAAAGAACCAGCTAGTATTAATAGAATCCAGCAGAGTTAGTACATACAACAGCTAATTGTCAGTTGTCCCTCAAATGAAATCGCCGGAACAATCGACTCGTTAGACATACTCGAGATTGGTCCATTAAAGAATACTGTAGCAATCTCGCGAATGTGCACATTTTAAGATTATTTCATTCAGCCAAGAAAAACGTTCTCTCTCCGGGGAATTCAGGAAAATTATATTTCAGATGGGACGATGCTGGATGATGGGTGATTAAAGATTCACATAGACGAGCCTTCCCTGTATCACATTTCGGCTTGCTCTTCATTTTTCTTCTCGTCGGTCTAACATGAAAGAAATACAAGAATAAAGGGAAAACTGAAACCGCGAGGGGAGGAGAAGAAGAAGAGAAAGATGGGAGGAAGAGAGACAAGATGAGACGGAGGAGATGAAGCAGCAGAAGCTGCGTTGAAAAGACAGTGTCCACGTGACTATAAATTCGTAGAGTCAAGATGTATTTATACGCAGGAATTAATTCGGCGCCAGAGCGAATTAACCTTCTATGGCGTCCTGCCAGCCTTGGACTCTCTGTTGATCCGATGGAATTTAACAGCCACGGATGTAATTAAACCTGCCGCCACGCGGGAAGAACGTCATCGAACTGTGACGTGTCAATTTTGATAAAAATTTCCGTGGATTGCCTTCATGGAAATTTTCAAACTTGATGTTCAAGCTTTAGCAATTCGTTGCTTTAGCTTACAAGGAGAGTGCAAGGACGTTGTCACACCGATTTAGTTGAGACTCTGTATACTTATACAGGGTGTCCCAAAATTCGTGTGCTTCCCGGAAATGGGAGGTTCCTTGGGTCATTTGAAGCAACATTTTCCTTTACAAAAATGACGCTGGCGGCTTTGTTTAGGAGTTATTAACGAAAAACACGGACTAATCAGAGCGCGGCTACAGCGGATTGATTCTGGTTCGGCCAATGGCGCCGCCACGCTAAGCGGGACCTGTCGCTGAGCTGGACTCCGTTCGCTATAGCCGCGCTCTGATTGGTCCGTGTTTTTCGTTAATCACTCCTAAACAAAGCCGCCAGCGTCATTTTTGTAAAGGAAAATGTTGCTTAAAATGACCCAAGGAACCTCCCATTTCCGGGAAGTACACGAATTTTGGGACACCCTGTAGATCTCGATCTCCCATTTACGAATATATACCATTATAGACGCTAACACTCAATAGTTTTTGAGATATTCAAAAACAAAGTTCTTACATTACTGCTTAAATCTGCTATTGTACAAGAGGTATACAACGAATATTTATTTTAGAGGTATATAACGAATTAATTTCGGCTAATTTATTTATAATTTATTAATACGTTTGTTCTTTAACTTGTATATAAATAAATGTGCAATATCTCACGAACAAGTTAATGTTAAAAGGCGAATTTATTTATAATTTATTAATCCTTCTGTTCTTCAACTTATAATAAATGTGCAATCTCATATAGACAAGTCAATATTACACAACGAATAAATAAAATAAATAAATATGAAAAAAAATTTTCACCAAACGAGAATCGAACCCTAGGCCACCGGGTGGAAGTCTCGTTGTATACCACTTAAGAACTTTGTTTATGAATATAATGGTCTATAATGGTATATATTCGTACATGGGAGATCGAGATCTATAAGTATAAAGAGTCCTAACTAAATCGGTGTGACTACGTCCTTGCACTCTCCTTGTTAGTAAAAATATTCTACACCGACTTTGAAAAGTCAAGAATAAATAGAAATATATTTCCACCCTTAACAGTCACTCCTATTCTGCGAATTCTATTCGATTTAATGGAACTTAGCGGAATTCAAAAATTATTAGAATATACAATTGACTTGGACAATTTTTATTTTGGATAAAATCCTAAAAGACATTAATTTGTATAAAGTATACATGATAAATAATAGTTACGAATTGCTCGGGTCGCATCGCGACAAATTTAATTTACTCATAGTTCGCTTATAAACGTATAAAATTTAATAATCCGGAAGGGGTGATGTTCGAGGGCTCCGCCGGACACGAAAAATTAGCTTATTGCTTGGCGGAGCGGGCGAAGTGCATACTCCTCGGCGAACGGGGTCGCTCGAATAATTATTTCGAAACGGGTATTATACAAGGCCGGTACCGTGACTGCGTTAGAATAATTTTAGTTCGGGAACATTTCAAGAGCCCCATTGTTGTTCTCATAATGCCCGTGCTCTGTGTATCGTTTACGTCAGGCTGCCGTGTGCGTTGCACCGGCAGACATTGATGCAACGATTCATGGCCACGTCCATTCTGCAATCCGAATATCATTCCGCCGCATCATTAACACCGTGTTACGAGACTATAGTAATTAGACACACTCTCTCTCTCTCTCTCTCTCTCTCTCTCTATGTGCTTGCTAACTCTCTCGCTCTCTCGCTCGCTCTCTCTTTCACGCTCTGATCGATTGTACTTGTAACCAGATCGTCGGACGGACAAAAGCTGGAGACTTGGTACACGATAATGCACTAACCCAGGTATTGCAGGCCGGGGCCGATGCAGCGGGACCGAAACCGGAAGTCGAGGCGATTAATTATAAAAGGAGAACGGTCCGTGATCGCTCCTTTTTAACCCTTTCGGCCTGATGGGACATATGTGTACCAGCAATGTTTCTGAGACTTTATCGAACAATATGTGTTATTCTGCACTCTCCGAGCTTGTTTCAGAAGGTACCAGTACCTCTGATTCGTCATTATGACAGCGAATGACATAATGTGTAAGACCACTTTTTTAAAAGTAATATAAAGAGGCTGTTGGGGTTACAGAAAAATATATTATTTATTATAAGAAGTAAGAATGTAATTTCTATTTGGTTCCTGTTGTGTACTATTTTAATTTTACATTGAAGATCCTCAATCTAATAATAACAATAACAAATAATAAAGAAGTCAGAGAAACTTGATATTTAATGGAATGATATAATGTGTAGGACCACTTTCTAAAAGTAATGTGTGTGTGTAAAGAGGCTGTTGGGGTTACAGAAGAATATATTATTTATTATAAGAAATAAGAATGTAATTTCTATTTGGTTCCTGTTGTGTACTATTTTAATTTTACATTGAAGATCCTCAATCTAATAATAACAGAAACTTGATATTTAATGATTAAAAATAATTAAAGTTGGGGCACAGAAATGGGCTCAATATACAACAGTTAAGTGTTTAAAATGCCGAGTCACAACGCAGGGGTGTAAACAATTAATTTCTCGATTGTCTCGATTAATTAAAAAATTAGAACGGCCCCGTAGGTTTAACCCGAATATTTTCCAACCGTTGTGAAGAATATTTGTTCACGTACACGCGCATACACATACAAGATTCGCGACGATGACGACGCTTCAACGCAAGCTGCACTTTGACCCTCCTTCGGCTGAGAGCCCGAAGTGGATTTGCGCGCGGCGTGTTGCGTTTCTCCTTTTCTCTCCTTCCACTCCCTCTCCCTCCCTCTTTTTTCTTTACCCATTTTTACTTCTTCTTTAACCCGCCAGGAAATGTGCCAATTTCGGAAACGAGATTTTGAGAAGAAACTCCGTTTTAGATAGCACGGGATTTGAAACGCCGGACGCTGCATACGAATGCACCGGAGGAACTTTTACCCGCGCTTCACGGTGCAACATGCAACGGGGTCCCGCCGCCGTTGCACTGCGAGAACCTTTCCCGAAGAATTTCTTCTGGGATCCACGTTTTATTTGTATGCGATCTAGCCGCGATCGTGGTGAGCGTCCTTCGATCGGTCAGGTTAATGGGAAGTGTCCAGAATCGGTCGCGAGGTAAACAGCTTTATAGTTAGGACAAAGGACAATTTTTCTTAGCGTCCGATTCGAATAGTATCGTTACTTACAGTATCTAATAATATGGATAGACTCGTGTGTATTTTGTCCTTTGAAAAAATTTCTAACCAATGCAATTTTGATTATTTTTACTTAAAACCGATCATGCATTTACTTCAAATATCCACGAATATGTGTGCAAAATCCTAATGCACAGACAGTTTATTAGCTTGTTTGATAAATGTCACACAAAACTAGAATGTACCTCCTCAATGTAGACACGACAATTTATGCAAGTGTAAATATCATTATCGGTATTTAAACATGTTACGAAATTAATAGATTCGTGCTTCAACCCTCTAGAATTATATTACAGTCAGTTATCAAATTATTACAAACCGTTGCCCAAAAGTAACCTTTCGTACATTCTAGATTTGAATGCCATTTCTACTAAAATAACTAATATTGCATTAGCTATATAATTTTTTATACAGTACGTTTTAATTGCGTTTGTTGATTATCGATGGTAAGGTAGTTTATAACAAGAAGTATAGATGATCTCGGCGCAAAGGTTCGATCAGAAATTAAATTAAAGCAATCGTGCTAATTTGATTAAACTTTCTACGTTCCGATCCCAATATGGATCCTTTTCAACAAAGAGGAAACAACTGCGTCTGTAATTTTTTACGTTTTAAGATATGTACACCGAAAAAATGAACCGAAAAAAATTACATTATTGATATATTACGATAATAATTTTGATTTGGGACATAAAAAATGAGTCAGAACTAATTCTGCATTAATTCTCAACACGATAAACCGAGATAAGTAATTCGAAATGAATTCTTGTACCATGGCGTTTTGAGGACACCCTATATGACCTCGTCTGGGCCGGACGGTTAAACCGGGGATCGATGATTGTCGCGGATAATTCGCGCACAAAGTTGAATAATAATTCAATCTTGCCAATCTCCGAGTAGAATGCCTCTGCCTCATCGTACTCTTATTGTTCCCGAGAACCCGGTTCCATTCAGCCAGTCGGTGAACTAACCTTACGAATATGACTACGTCACTGCGACGACGACGACGCCGGTGTGTACATCCACAACAGAAACTACTGAAATCCTGACGTAAATACACAATGCCAAAGCTCATATTGCATACAGGTTCAAGCGGCAGACACGGGGAGTTTGGTAATTTAACCGAAATCCAGACTCCTGTTCCATTCACCACCTAATAAAGCAAAAAGCCATTAATGCTATTGTTGCCCCGGCTTTTCGGTGCTTCCGAGGAATTTCGGGGCTCGATGTTCCTTCTTCGAACTTCGATTTTAACGATACAATGCGCCCCGAGACGAGCCACCCGGCTCCCGATGAGAATACGATTTTCTCGCGTCCCCCGCTAATTTCCGAGAGAAATACGAGATAAGGCGCGTATGAAATACAATATTGTGGTCGGAATGTTTCGCATAGATCACAATTCATGCTTCAAAATGTATTTTCTCTGCTCTCGGTCAATTATCACCAAAATTTTGGCATTCTTTTTATACGAGTGATTTTCTTTTAAATTGACGTGTGGACTGCGTTTGATAAGATTATTCGTGACGTGCTTAAATTGGAGAGCTTTATGCATATATTGTATCCATAAATTTTAATTATGGATAATGGATTGAGTGGACAGCTTCCTGCTGTTCGGAGGATCTAGCTATCCTCTTTTCTAGGAATCATGAATTTCAATAACTAGATTGGGGATTGTAATTAGACAGATTTATGACAAAGTTGACTAGAAGAAATATTATTCTGAGAACAAATTTTTGAAAAATCTAAAAACATCACTGCACTACTGTCAGTTGGTTAAAAATGTTGGACAAAGAAAAAATGTCTATGTAGCTGCTGTGTCTTACTGTTAATCCTTCACTGCATGACTTTCTTAGTTTGGATGAAAAAATTGAAAGAAGTTTTTATGTTTTATTTAAAGGAAAAATATTTAAAAAGATTTAAAACAACACTCTCAGAAAAATAAAAGTAAATAAACATAGTAAGAAAACACATTCTTACTTTACTATATGCCAGATTGGTTAACTGTATCAGATATGATACACTATGCAGCGAAGAGTAAATACAGATACTTTCTATTTTACATAACAATCTTAATTGATATTATTTTATTAGTTTTATAAGACTGCAGACTTTAGTCTTACCATGTGATTTTCTTTAAAGTTGACGCTTGGACTGTGCTTGATATGTTTATTCGTGATGTGCTTAAATTGGAGATTGCAATATTTATCAGTCAACAGTTCATTCATATCGACATATCGGATAACTTCAGAGGTGGAACAAACGTTTCACAATGAAAAAAATTCAATACTCTTTAATGTTCATTAATCAGTCTAGAATTAAGCTAGGAAGAAAGCAGGATCAGTTTCATAGACATACCTGCGATATTAAAAAATATTTAAAAATATGTGTAAATTCAAGAGAGAAAGTTGTAATTAAAAGTAAGAATTAAACAAGAAAGGTTCAGCCACAAAAATTGCTAAGCTATAATGAGAAACATGTTCTTCGACATGTCATGTAACTGTGAATATAAAGTATGTTAATATTCGGCTGGGAATGTCCATGCAAATAAGATAGGGTCCATCGTCTTTGTCAAAGACTATAGAAGAATAAAAATAAAATAAAGCTGCATGATAGTATAATGCATAAAATTTACAGTTTAATTACAAAATTCTCAATTGTGTAAGTTACAAGGTTGTGACGAAGAATAATCGAGTTTTGTAAACAATCATCACATATTATTATCAAGCACAAAAATAATTATAGAAATTTCTAGAAGAACCAACAAAATCGTAAAGTTAAGGACCAAGTATATTGAAACAAATGGCCGAAAAATGGCAATGTCAGTTTCCATGAAACCCGAAGCCTAGCCACGATACATAAACGCAATTCTTCTAATATCCGCAAGTATGGTAACTAAAATCCCCCATCGTCTCCAGCGCCCATTAACCATTCCCAGAGATACAGCAAAAACCTATTCCACAATTGTATGTCACCGGATGATCTCTAATGATGTTTTCCCAATTTTTTACCATAACACATTGGGTATTCATGCAGTTAAAATGCTGTACTTTTGACTTTTCAAGCTTCGAAATAACCGCCACATATTGATTAGTTCATGTTCGATCGACTGTTTCTGTTTTTTTTTCTTTCTCTATTAACCTCCTGTCTGCTACACATTAACTTGTGTACCGGCACTGAAACAACATGTGCTTATACATATACTCCTGTCTCTAATTTTTTGTCATAAAGCAGGTTGGTAATTCATTACCGTTATTTTGTATATTGTATTTAAATCTAATTTTCAGTACTTTCATATCGAAAACTTTCAAAAATTTACAGACGCAGTTGTTTTCTCTTTTTTGAAAAGGATCCATATTGGGATCGAACCTTTGCGCCGATATCATCTAGACTTCTTGTTATACACAGCAAAAAGTGCGGGATGTTTCTCTATCGTGAGAATCTGGTCGGGGGCGTTCATTAGCACACTGATTGTCCGTAACAGTGGCGATGATGGTTGATCAGAGCGTGCCGGAAGGGAAATCGGGTTTCGGGTATCAGAGATCGGGGGCGATCGTCGTGTAAAGACTTGTAAACCAGACGTGCCACAAGCTGAGGGTGGCCGTTGTGGAAGTGGCCACAGATAAACAGAAACCCGACGAAGCGGTTTAGCTGGAAGGTAGCCTAACCTAGGGGCGCTTGCGCGGCGTTAGGCTTACAGTAGGGGGTTCGGATGCAGGGCGGGGGGTTTCTTCTTATCGGGCCGAGAAATATATTGGGTTCCGGTTCGCGTTACGTACGATCTGAAACCTCATATAGTAGGCGTGTTCGCGTAATTAAGCCGCAAGAGATTTGCATACGATCCGACAGATACACACCGTCGTCGTCGTCGTCGTCGAGCCGCTAAGCGGGTCGCGTGGTTGCAAATGCCATTCCGGGGAGAAGAAACGACTACACCCCTAGCTTCTGCCAGACAGCGGGGCTGTGTTAAACATGTTTTTGCAAGGGTGTCGCAACGTAAAAATTCTTCAATTTAATGGAAGTTCGCCACAGCGGAACGGCCGGATGTAATTAACGCGGAAACGTCGTCGGGGACAGTGCGAACCGTTTAATTGGATGGCTGGAATTGTAAGAAGCTTTGGGGGGAAGAGGTGGGGGCAACTGCATTCTGACCTTTTTGCGAACAAGTAATTCCCTTTGTATGATGTAATTAGTGTGGCCCCGGAACCTCTTTTTCCACGATGCAGCCGGATCGCGGTGTCTTGAGAGGATTTTTTTAAACCCCAACCCTAGAGTGCTGCCTTCGACGCTGCGAGGTCCTCTTTGGCGTTTAGCCTGCCGCTTTTGATGCAGACACCTGTGACCTTGATCCCCGTGAGTATTTGAAAAATCACGGTCCAATCAGAGCGCGGCTACTGCACGCGATTACCTCGTCCACGTGCAATCAGTACTTTATACCGGTTTTATTCATTGAAACGTGGAAGTGTTGTAATTAGACTGCGATTTTCTATGCAAAATTGAAATTGTTCGTGTACAGAATGTCCCAAAAAGTGGCACTTTCTGGCGGGGATTCCAAAGGCCGTTTTTAAGTAACATTTTTCTTAATGGAGTTTAAAAATTAGAGAAAAAATAACTTGTCTATAAATATGTCAACAATTTTTGAACATACAAAAATTCAAATTGCAATTGCCTTACAAACGGTATATCGTTTTGCCGGCTCGCGCACGGAAATAAATAATGCAGAGCCCGTAAAACGACTCTGGAAATAAAATCAATGAATTACCCAGAAGCCGGTAAAACGTATTGTACAGTAAATTAGCATTCCCGATGCAAATACACGAGCAAACATGTGAAACACTGAGCGTTAAGAACGTTGTAATAATATCCTACGAAATCACTGTGGGAATGCGTTTACTTTACATGAAACTAATATTTGTATCTTTGAAAGAGGAATCGAACAACGAAGTTTATGAAACGAACACAAAACTTGCGCCATAGCAATTGAAACTGCGAGCTTGAGTACTGGATGTAGATTTGTACGAGAGTTTTTATCAAAGTTTGCAAGAGCGGAATTTTTAGAATTCTGTCAGTGCTTAGTTGAATGGACATTTAGGTCGCCTTTTTCTAGGGAATCGATCAATGGAAAAAGGGCAGCGAGTTGTGAAACCACTGAAACCTACGTTGTAGGACTAAAACAATCGAAAAGCCAGCTGATCAAGTATATTCGATAAGGGAACTGCTTTCTGGAAGGGAGAACTTCGAGTCTGAAGCTTTTGTGACCCAGAACGCAAATTCTCCTTGCAAATGGAAAGCTGAATCGCTCATAATCAAATTATGCAAACTCCTTTTTATTAAAGAATAAAATATTCTTCTTTATGCATGAATTTCTTGATTTATACATTTTAGAAGTTTAACATTCATACTAAATAGAAAACTAAATTATCTTCATTACATACAGTTGGTTCAAAGTATATTTCAACACTAAGTATCCGATTAAATTTGATCCATAATCATTTTATTAAAAAAAAAATTGTACAATAATAAATTTGTACTCATTTTAAAACTCGAAAAATTGAGAACACGTTTTGGTCGAAAATGTAACAAATCGTATTTATTATAGATTTTAAGATTGAATATGTCCCTTTACGTCCACTGTTAAAAAAATGATCTACGATTTTTGTTTGGCTACTTTGTAAAATAATAAGTTCTAGTAACGAGTAGATAAGATGTTAAAAATATCAATAACAATTTTGATGTTGCACAAAGCTCCGCAGTGATAATTATCACAAAACTGGTATTGCGAAATCCTCCGTGTAATAGGTTCCATCAGGTGTTTCTCCCGCTTCCGAATGCCAGGAGAAACCGCAGGCGTCGATAAAAGCGGGACCACCCGGTAGACGTTTCCAACAAGTGTTATTCACAAAGCACCGAACGTGCAAACACAGTAGCCTAATTCGGGACTGCACAGCGCGACGAGGCGAGAGCCAAGCTGTTGCGTTCCAAGCAAACTCCAAGCAGTCGACCGTCAACCCTCGAGAGTGCACACAAGCCGAGGGTATCAGGGCTGAAAAGTGTCCCCATCAAAATTCGAAACGGCCCATCGATTCCCGTGGGATTCGCCCCGTCAACGTTTCCACATTACAACTGTAATTTTCCTAGTTCATTAAATCGATAATCCGGGATGAATCGGGTCGCGTTAATTGGGCCGAGTCCTTTTCAACAAATCGACAGCTCTCGTGTACCAAGCTGCGCACCGTTTAAGGGATGGGAATCGTTCCGGATGATTCATAAAACGTGGACACATCCGATCGATGTAAGTCCGAAATATAAAATGCTGGGGGACGACATCTGCCGCGTCCATTAGCTCATGATATCAGGTAATCATTAGCGGGGGCCAACATGTAGAATTTACTGGCTCGTTAGTACGACGTGCCCGAGTACATATGTGCGGGGGTGTGCGCCCGCGAGAGCCCCCGCGTGCAATAGTGCATATATATATGTATATATGTATATGCCAACGGCATTTACAAACGCAGACGTCGCACTGCACCATTTCTCCCGGGCTATAAAGTTTCTTAATTTATACTTGTCGATACCGTTGACCGAGTAAAACCCGTTTGGGGAATACGTTTAGGAGTAAACGCAAAAAATAACGGTCCACGGAGTGCGCGCCAGCACCGAGAGAAAGGAAAGAATGGAGAAGTACTCTCCAATTATTCTTAACCGGGCGCACTTTATCGAGGAAATATTCGAGCCACTTCGATATCCGTGTTTCAACACTCGACCGACCGGGGAAACGCGGAAAACGCTTCGACGGACGACGGAACTCTAATCTATGGATTAGGCTGGCGAACACTATTAACCCCATCGGGGCAGATTCGCCATCAAGATATTGAACAGAATATGTATACACTCATTTTCTTCAAACCGAAATCTAATTTATTTTATTGTAGACTGCGGATCTTTATGCGTTGCACCAAACAGGCATGGTTTACTTGCTTGTTCTCCGTCACAGGGATTGAACTTTTTTTTTGTTACCAATAACGTTTCTTACGAAGAATGTCCTCTATTAATTTTTTGAAATAAGAGAATCTCATCTGGCAATGTCCAGAATATGATTCTGAACGAGAACACCTGCTTGAACTGCTCCTTAATCCTAGACACTATCCTCCCTACAATATTATTTTTTTTATAAGCGTACGAAATATGACAGCGCTAATGTTTATTTTTAACTTTATCAAAAAATGTAAGATTCGGATTTAACGCCTAACGTTTATACTACATAATTCCATTTTATACATACTATGTTATATACTTCTCTATTTTTCTATCTTTTTGCATAATGTCATAATAATGTATGCTATATAAACCAAACTAGGTTTACGGCATCAATAAATAAATAAGAGGATTCCCTTTTCTTCGTTCGAAGTTCTCCGCTCGAATTTGTTTGATCTTCCACATTTTCTTTTGGGAACCATTTTTTAAATGAAACGTAGGTGTGAATAGTTGCGATTGGGCTGTAAATATGTATATAGAGTTTTATATTTTATATTAAAATAAGTCTGAACGTTCTTCGTCCTTTCCAGTGTGCACTGCTTTTCATTAAGAGAATTTGATTAAATTGTAAATTGTTGTTCAATTATTTTTGCTACTGTACCTTATGTACTTTTAATTAAATAGGCCGATGTGCTTCCTCCGAAACGGAAAGTTTCCACCACATCCGGTCGAAATTTTTGCCGAAGGACTGCGTTTTACGTTATTTTCCAAGTTATCCTCTTTTTGCTACCGGAAAGGAGTTCATTAACGCGCTCGCGGATACAGCGGCTACTTTGTTTTTCATTTTCGGAAACACGTTTTTCGAGGTTTCTATGGTCGTTGGATACGCTGGTTTGGTATAGCACCGGAGAACGCCCGAGCCGCGAGCATCGACCGTCTCCCTGGATACAAAACAAGTTATTGTGGTACTTGATTACACGATGAAGTAAATTCTGGAAATCTAATTTAATGGGAGAATGAAAACACGCAATTTTGTTACGGTCCCGCGGAGTTAAATGGTAATGAGTGGCTTTCGAAATTGCCGAGTTTTTCCAGCAGCCCGTCGTCTTGCTTTATCGCGACATATGCTACTAACAATCCGCGATTCGGCTTGTTTATAACCATTAACGCGGGTTTGTAATTACTGAACTGTAGATCTTCGTGTCTATAACATCAGCCGGATCGAATTTTTTTATCGTTTCATTGATTTCAGTTAACATTGATCATTTACAATCAATTAACTTTTATTATACTTGATAATATTCATATTAACATTGATTACTTTTAATCTGTATAATGTTTAAAACTGCACCTGTTCATTTTTTTAAATAAAAAGACTGCGGATTTGATACGTGTACGAACAAAAATACAGTGAAAATATTCCAAGAATTATTTAAAAACTGTAGTATTATTTTCGACTTATTATAATATCTGTATTTTGCAACGACTGACAATTCCATGGTTTAATTATGCTTATAAATCAAAAGCACACAGAACAAAAGTAATCGTTTATGAATCAATATCGAAAAAGGGCGGAGACTAAAATCGCCTAAGCAAAAGAGACACAAGTCGGAGAGAAATTTTTTCCCGACTTCCGTTCTAATTTTACGCAAGAAAAAAACAAATACCGTTAGACCCACTAGCGCGCCGTTTGTTATTCTGTTTCTGGCAATGTTGCGTCACGAGAATGCAAATATTGTTGTACCGTGAAATTTAAACACTACTCCCCCAAATAGACAGAGCACTCGTTGAAGACTAGGCTGGTAGAACGCTGCGCTGGAAGAAGATAAATGTAAGTTTCGCATGTAGTTTCGAGGGTGCTCCGACCGGCCAACGAGAGCCGAGAAAAAGCCGGATTGGATAAAACGCCGATAAGACTTTGCACACCTTGCAATTAAGGTCGTCTGATGTATTCGAACCAGTCGGGATTATCTCTGGGAGCGGAAACGAGGCGGGGCGACAAGTGTCAGAGTCTGTTCGCTGAATGGGGGCGCGTTTTTCAAAATGGTAGTCGTAATTCAATTTTCGGATTTTTTCTGCTCCGGCAGATTTTTTGTGCAGACATCGATGAAACAAATGGCGTTTGAATTGTTTGAATGTGTTGATTGGTTACGGTGATATAGGCAATCACAGTTAACAAATTATTTAAATAAAAATAAATATTTGAAAATACCACGTTTTTCAAAAACGCTAAACAAACATTTCCTTCAGAAACTTGTTAATGATCCTTCAAAGATATTACAAAATTTCTCTGAATGTCTATTCTTGCCTCGATAATATATTAATTTATATTCTTATTAAAAACGGACTAAAAAGTATAAAATAATTCTTCCTAGTCCCATACAGATTCCTAACCTCGTACAGATAGTCCAGAAAATTTGTGATTTTGAATTTTTAATAGCTATGAGAATACTTATAAGATTTAAAACGAAAAACGTGGGGTGCATGTAATAAATAATTGATGCATTTGCGCCCCAAGTTTTTCGTTTGAAATCTTACAAGTATTTTTATAGCTATTAAAAATGCACAATCTCAAATTTTCAGTAAATACTATCTGTACGGGGCTCTCTAGGAAAAATTATTTTATACTTTTTCGTCCGTTTATAAAAACGTGGTATTTTAAAATATTTATTTTTATTTAAATAATTATTTTCTGCTTTTTAGTCTTGTATCAATAATTGTATCACTCTTTATTAATACTTTATATACTTACTAAGTTTACTGTAAACTTACCGGTTTCAAAGCACCAGTAAAGTCAATCTAACTCACACGCGTAAATATCAAAGACAAACGCAAGCGGTTGCGCGAACGAACAGCGGATGGTTCAAATTATTTATTATTATTTACCTCCACGTACGAAAATACACTGAGCTCCTGCGGCCTCAAGTGGGTCCGTGGAGTGAGTATGAGTCGGAGTGGGAGTGCTTACCACGGCGGTATACCGGAGGAGAAATATTTAAAAATAGTGTATAAATTCTAAACGCAGTCTTTTTAATTTTTTTTTTTAATATTACATTATCATCCATTTCTGAGCTGTGTGGAAAGTTTCAAGTCTCTAACTCATCAGAAAGTTAGTTTAAAATCAATTGCAAGATTTGTACCGAACAAACAGATAGACAAACAAGAAAGCGAGCTAATAAAAATGTGATAAAAATAAATATCCTGCTTCTTGATGTCTTAAAAACTGAAGCATTTTTAATCTGCCAGAAAATGTTTATCTTAAACAAGATAAATGTAATGGCAGTATATTTTTACTATATTATATTACTATAATTATATTTTATTTCATCCAGTTCTGAGCTGTGTGGAAAGTTTCAAGTCTCTATCTCATCGGGAAGTTAGTTTAAAATCAATTGCAAAATTTGTAACGAACAAACAGACAGATAAACAAGAAAGAGAGATAATAAAACGTGGTAAAAATAAACATCCTGCCTCTTGATGTCTTAAAAATTAAACCATATTTAATCTGCCAGGAAATGTTTATCTTAAACGCGATGAATGCAATAGCAGTATATTTTTACTGCATCGAATGCAGTTTGAATTTTTTAGATATATTGATTGGTTAGCGAGATATGGGCCACCAAAGTTGACTTCCGTGCTCCTTGATGTCCCAGAAACTGGAACGTGTTTAAAGTGTCGGGAAATATTTAACACTAAACCAACCGAGGTTCAAAAGTGTAGCCGGTACGTGTTGCCTTATGAAGATAACAAGATTAAATTTAGTTGAACGTTGTGCGGTTCATATTATTGTATCTGCGCTATTAAATTTATTTATTTAATCATTCACCACGAAAACATCTTTATAACTGGTCGTTCGACCGGCTAGTGGTAGATTTAGTGTTAAGAAACATTTTCGCAATTTTCAAATTTCTCAGCAGACCTGAAAGAAAATAATCGAAAGCGGAGAATTAAGAGCCACCCTGCTGTTCGCCCTTGTGCTCGAGATACGTTGTTCTCCCGCGTTTTATGTGGACTACGAAAATTGAATGAAACTTTGCATGCAAAACTCCGACTCGGTTCCGGCTTCGCGAAAAATAAAATGTTCCGCCCTGACGGTAATTGACATGTGAATCAGGGTTGAATATTATTATCGATACCGTTTAATTTCGTACAAAATTATTGGTTTCGTGGATTTTTTAAAATTTTATTTCATACAATATCGTTAGTAAATTCAAAGTAGAAACTTTAACCATCTACAAATGTGCAAATAAGTATGTCTATCTATTTAAAGTTATTTTTCGGATATTATGAATTTTTATTCTCGGCGCCACGGTTCGGTCATTTTTTCTACACAACCGAACCGTGGCGCCGAGAATAAAAATTCATAATATCCGAAAGATAAATTACGATCGATAAACTAATTAATTATTTAAAGTTATTTCCGATTTAAAAAAAAAATATCAATACTGAATTCATTTCCGAAGTAACTAGTGTCCCAGGATCACTGAAACTTCAGATTTTCTTTGCTCGATAATGTATACCGGCGAAGCGTATACATTTCTAGTCTAATGGATATACGAGCAGCGTAGTAATGCAATCGTATTTTTCGTAGAACAAAGAAGCTTGCACGCTTTTCCGGTAACGTTTTACACGGCTCGTGCACACCGCGTTTTCTGCTAATCTTTCCGGATCACAATCCGCTCGAAAGTCGAGGGTATTTGTTAAGAAGATTATTCGGTCTCAACGCGAAAATTTTTCTCTTCAGCGTGCAACGTTGCGCCGAAATTTGTAATCCCGTTCACTTATCGCTGGAAACAAATTGCTTTTTTTCTCTAAATAACGACGCGAGATTGCTGACACGACCACCTGAGCCTATCCATTCAATATTGTGTTCATTTATTATAGCAGAATATGTCGCTTTTCTGTATAAAATGTAACTTGAAAATTCCATCTAGTTCACACTGAAAAAAACATTATTTTATTCTCTGGATTTCAGCTGGATGGATGAATTTTTTGCAAGCTGAGAATTCTTTCAAACAGATTTACCTATTTCGTTCCTTTTTACAATAGTGTTATTATTCGACTTCGGATTCGACGCATTTCTAACAAAAATTCATAGTTTATATAAAAGATGAAAACGTTGAAACAGTTTAAGAATGTCACAGTATTGTCGTCAGTTTATTCTACAATATTTACATGAAGATGCGAATGTCCTCGACTTAAATGAACAAGTATCGATCACTGATATTTTTCATAAAAATTTGTTTGATAACCTGTTGTACAATGTCGAATAAATCCTATTAATTTAATTATTTTTTAATTATTTTTAAGTATCTGTGAGACTTGAAACAATAATAATTCCTGAAGAAGGACGAAGATGAAAATGATTTTTGCAACATCGTACAAGGAAAAGTTCGAAAATCATATTCACACAAATTTCATCTTTAAATGCTTTCCGTAATTATAATTTTTATATTAAATTTTATTAAATACCGATACGAGCCAAGTCATTTTTTACTGTTTTCATAAAAATTTGTTTGATAACCTGTTGTTTTGTACCTCGGCCAGAGACAGCATTTGGCCTCGAAGGGGTTGGTATAGCAAATTCTGCAGACGCGTCAAGGCAGTCGCAATTGATATTCCTCTTGATGACACAACAGATCCGACTAATCGAAATTCGATCGGGCATTGTCGAAACATAGTCCCGGGCGACGATTCTTTTCCAACAGTGCTCGGGGGTTGAGGTGGGGGGCCAGAGCTCCGACGGGGATCGCCAGGAAATTTCACTTCTCCGCGGAGCACTTTGGCAAGCCTCAAAGATAATCGAGCAAGTTAAACTCGAGCGAATTCAACTTGAAGACGGTGTAACCAAAGTTGGTACTATCGCCCGGTGACTCTAATCGAATCGCCGCTACCACCGACACCGACGCCGCCGTCGCGTCGCTGCGAACTTGCGTCAGCCTCCCTCCCACCCTTCAAACTACGCAACTTTCAGGCCAGCCGCGTCTTACATTCGGAAAGAGAAATTTATATTACGCTCTGTTCACGCGACCTACTGATTCCACAGAAATCACGAAACGACTTCCCGAGCCGGGTCGGGCCGTGAACACGTCGATCTTCGGCAAACTTGGTCAAATTCGCGAACGCGTTTCGCATTTACTGGCACGCTATTTTTTTTATTATTATTGAAGGATTTTAATAATTTATTTATGTCAATTCTCATTGACGTACAGAAGACAAAATGATAGTTTCCAATACATCATACGAAAGACAGCAGACATTCAGCTCTCATGCACATTCACACGCATTCACTGGCACGCTATTTTTTATTATTATTGAAGGATTTTAATAATTTATTTATGTCAATTCTCATTGAAGTACAGAAGACAACTGATAGTTTCCAATACATCATACGAAAGACAGCAGACATTCAACTCTCACGCACATTCACACATCTTCATACACACTCACACTCAGAAATGCCGCTGTTTTCGATTCTCGATTTCTCGATGTTCCTACATTATTATTTCTGTTTTCGTTATTATTATTATTCTTATTATATGTTATTATAGACGGACTGAAGCCTTTTTACATAAGTGTTCTAAGTATGATATAAGTATGAATGTCATATGACTGAATGTAAGTGTGCATATATGTTTAAGCGTTATATATATTTTTATTGATTTGCGTTAATGTTTTGTTAAATGAATGTTTTACGTTACGATTTTATCAAAATAAAAATGACAGTCTTCTCCGAGCGATCGAAGGAACATCACGTCATCTCGAGTATCAATTCCGTGTCAAATCCTTACATAACTAAATAACTAAAAGAGAAAGATAAAAGATCCCTCGTCTAATAACAAAGAAGTTTCAAAATTTTGTGACTCAATGAAAAAATAAATACGATTATATAGATAGTTAAATATTCCGTTTTGTCGATCGTAACGAATTAATAGAAATTAGTCGATGTTATCGGTGCACAGGTTCGATCCAAAAGTCAAAACCAAAGCAATTTTGCAATTTATAAATTTATCTTCAAGCGAAATTTTGCGTCTGAAAAATATTGAATGTTGTACTAAGTGTTTCACAAGATCAATAATAACCACAAAATAATTTAGCACCGTACTTGTTATGTATAAACTGTCTATATTAAATATTAAAATGTGTTATTGTATTCCATGTTGGTATACCAACTATAGACATCTATTTTCTTATTTCACAAGAGGATGGTCTCCAACTCATGACGCATTTCAGAAAATATTTTAAATATTGCGGTATATTTTAGGAAACGTTTCTTTTTAAAAATGGATTAACATTTTAAAAAGTTTCGGTCTCTAAACCTTCTGGTTCTCGAACAACATAGAAAATGCAGTTTCAAGTCTCGCTTTAAGTTTTGTATTCGCCCCTCAAAGTTTCACCTCTAACAAAAATCAACGCAAATCAAATATTAATCCGAGAAATATCTGAAATAAATTTTAATGGAATTTGATATTTTTCTTTGGATGGTTGCACGTCGTAAAATAGAAAAATAAGTACTCGCATCGATGGATAGAAATTTAATTTTTTTGCTGGAGGGATCTGCAGTTTGGGCAACGTCGAAGGTTATTACTTAAAACCTGGACTGCCACAATTCGACAAAATAATACAGTTGTAAAAAGTTTATAAGAGAGGCGGTCATATATCCTCAGACCGAATTGACAGATCTGTCAGACTGTCAATCAGCCCGGGGCAGAGTCAAACGGACAAAGAGCTTGGGAAATAATTGTAAAAAATCGACATTTCACTTTAGGTGACAGCTGTTCCGTGAATCTCTTGTATAATACATTTCATACTTTATTCTGACGTCGGAGGTGATCGCGCGTGTACGCATTAATCAAATTAAACAAGATAATGCTGTATCGACTGCGACACAAGCGGGGATGCTTGTTTCTTTTGACTTGTTACGAGAAACAGATAATACCTTTCCCGATCCACAAGATAATTGAATTAAAATTTAGTTAGATCGTGTACTACCGGGATCATTAATTATTCTTGGTGGGAGGGTGATACTTTTGACTCATCATCGTATCTAAGAGTTTGAGTCATTTGATAATCTCCTCGCTATCGTGGGCGAGGCTAGATCATAATCTAGTAAATGCACCGCGATGGTGTAGTTGGTACTCCTCGTAATTATCAAGTGCGACGCAATTCCACGTCCATTGCCGGATACTCAATATCCTCGGCAGCATAACTCCCCACTAATAAAGTGATATCGTATTGTTACCAAACAGTACGGTTTACTTGATTGTTCTTCATCACCAGGATTTAAATTTTGTACTTTCTTGTCAATAATGTTTCCTACCAAGAATGTCCTTTATTCATTTTCTTATGAAACTTGTACCAACACATTGGCGGCATTCTGCTAATTAAAACGAGCCCAAATTTGACACTTTAATTCGTGATACAGTAGAGCCTCTGTTATCTGAATCGAAGCCTTTTTTAAGGGCGATGGAGAAATGCGTTTTACGCACGCCCCCATGCCAGGTCTAAATGACGGTTAGCTAGGTAGTGTGGAAAAACGAGACTAGGGCATACCTACTAAAACCCCATCACCCAGGAGCCCAATAGGGACCCTCCTTCCTTCTTCTTCCTCTTTCTAGCCGAAGATTATGGAGTTTGCTGGCCCTTTCGCAGGTGTTTCCATATATTTTAATAATTTATCTAAACCTACACTATGTAACAGTGGGTTCTGAGTACAAAACCCACTGCTTCTTATCTCTCTCACGACTTACATTGATTCTTATACGCTAAACTTATAATCCAAAACGCACGGAACCTAACTTATAGTCTCTATTTCTTTATAACTTCAGCAGAAACCTAAAATTTTTGTGTTCCTAGCGGTTCACACTGAACCCTCTAGAACGAGTACCCACACGGGAGGGGGAGGGGAGTGCTTGTTCCATTTTAGTTTTTCGAAGAATTTTCGAAGACAAAAATTTTTTGGACAAAAAGATCTATACGAAGTGACTCCCTAGATCACCCTGAGGAGTTTGATACCTCATACAGAGGGTCTAGGGGCATTTTGAAATTCTTTTCCCTAAAGCCCTTTTTTAGGCACTCCTAGGTGGTATGCCTCGTGAATTTAAAAGGGTTTACCAATCCCTATCCAACGACACCCCACACGGAGTTTATGGGCCCACTCTTCGCATACTACGCAAACTGCCATTCTTTGGCTCCTCCTTCCACACCTGTTCTTGACTATTATTCGAATCGAAACCTGAATCCCCCATATTCCCATGGACCCATATACAGCACGATACATTGTATAAATCAGTAAAACTTTCTGTGAGAATTCGTCTTGAGAAAAATGTCATCAACACATTAGCACAAGTTTCATAAAAAATTAATGGAAAATGCAAAAATTTATTCACCAGCGTTTTGTTTATTCAGGATTCTTTCGAGAGATCAAGGAACAGTATCTGTACACATTATAAGTGACATTTCGGTGGCGAAGTTTTCACATATATCAAGGCATTACCGCGACTGGTCTCTCAACTAGAAGTGTCGGGGCGAACTAACGAAGATTCTGGATTGGTAAGGGCTAGTATAGCGAGGTCATAGTTTGAGGACGACGCAGCGTGGATAAGGTTCGAGTACGACTCAGCGAGGATGAGAGTTCGAGGATGAGAGTTTGTGGCTGAGTCAAGGGTGAAATCATTAGTTTGTAGAAGATTCCGGGTTGTTTGAATTGGGTGGAAAACCGGGTATCTATGTCTAACTTCAGACATCGAACGACGTCGGTGTACGATGGGTGTTTGCTCATTTTCCGGTTTAAACGACCGGGGACATTGTCGGGTAGGACTTTTGAATTGCACCCCCTTCCCAAGGCTTTTAACACCATTAACGTCATTCTGCTCGTTTTGTCGCACACTTACGGATTTGATTCGCTGGTAACCTTGATTTTTTACACAGTAAACACATTTTAACAATTCGCTGCAGAGTGTATCATATCTGATATAGTTAACACATCTGGTATATAGTAAACTAAGAATGTGTTTTCTTACTATGTATATTTATTTTTCTGAAAATGTTGTATTAATTTTTAAAAATAGTTTTCTATTAAATAAAACACAAAAACTGACCTTCTTTCAATTTTTTTCATCCCAATTTAAAAAATCAAGCAGTGAAGGCTCATTATCGGAACAGCCTGAAAATCATGTTCAGTTGTTTCGTTTGTACTCATAAAACGTTCGTTTATAATTGCTTGTACAATGTCGAATAAATCCTATTAATTTAATTATTTTTGAAGATGATGGACATTTAAAAAGCAATACACGATCGACAAACATCAACATCGACTTAAGTATCTGTGAGACTTGAAACAATAATAATTCCTGAAGAAGGACGAAGATGAAAATGATTTTTGCAACATCGTACAAGGAGAAGTTCGAAAATCATATTCACAAAATATTCATCTTTAAATGCTTTCCCTAATTATAATTCTTATTAAATTCTATTAAATACCGATACGAGCCAAGTAATTTTTTTACTGTGCGTCGAAACGAATGGCATTATAACAGGTAGTAAAATCTTGGGGGTGCAACTGTGAAGTTCACCGATGTTGCTACTCGGGGATGAAGATCAAGCATCAGCGATCGCAACTTTTTTCAACGAACCAATGAAACGATTCACTTTATTTTCTCCTTTGCCTCCTGCGGTTCCTCTTCTCTTATTTTTTCGTTTCCCCTTGCTCTTCGGGAGACAAGGGGCGAGTGCCACCCCGCGCGGATAATTACGAGAAATATAATGACGGGAAAAACGAGTTGCAGGGCTGGTGAGGCGCACACGGCCTGCTTTGTGTCGAGGTTTTACACCGCGAACTCGGACCATGAAGAGGGAATTATCGGTCGAATCGAGTTTAATCGTTCGAGGTAGGGGATAGTTTTATGGAAGCCCTTTGTCGCCCCGCGCTTTTAACCGAGCCGAACGACGACGCGACTCGCCGGTTACTGTTCTATTATCTTTATTACTTTTCGCCGCAGACACTTCCGGTGGCCCGGTATATATTGCGCAATTGGATTTCGGATCGAGAGCGATTTAATTGCAAGGTGGAGGGCGAGGGCTGCGTCTTCGAGGGGACGTCGAAGCGAGGGACACCGTTGTCACTTTCAGTGCTAACACTTGGTAGCCGGATGGTGTTGATACTTGTACAGAATTCGTTCAGCTTTCATCAATCTTTTAAACGAATTGTTCGATAAAGTTTCGATAATCGTGGACAGCAATGTAGTTGTCATGATTGTAACACGATGATCTCTTTGTATATATTGATGTAAGTGTTGAGATTTATTAAAGACGATGTACGATGATCGACGGCGCTGTGTGCCACGCGTTACACCGCGCCCCGCCGATCCCGCGTGATCCTCGGGTGGATCGAGCAGCTTGAGCACGCGGGGAAAGCGGGGACGGGGGAGCTATGTGCGAGCAGATCGAACGTCGATCGATCAGTATTGATTCAAACCGAAATTCGAGAAGGTGACTCCGTCCGTGATCCCTATACGTTTCTTCGATCCTTTCAATTCTCTTTATTAGACTGACGGTAATCGATTCTGTTCTGATTCGATCCGAAGAGTCTAAAACACGAATATTTAGGAATCTTTTTCTATTGGTGTATTTTTATTGCAAATTTTTTTATTGCACCACATAATGCATCTTGCAGAAAATATCAAAATGCATTAAGTGGTGCAATAAAAATCTACCTAACCACAGACGAAAAAAATCTTTTTTAACATTAAAGATATGTATCCAAAATGAATTCCTCGAGACAATCTCTCAAAATACGAATTTCCCATGATGCTCCACAACCTATGTATGCAACAGTTCACACACACACACAGCAGGGAAATGTTTTTCTTTCTTGTCGCGCGATTTAATTGCCTCGTTAATTCATCGTAAATCGTTGATTCGGACGAGTCGCCGCGATAGAAAGTTTTCCGCAGATTTATAGATTCGCACCTGGAGGTCGAGAGAACAGGAAAGACAAGCGGAAAATATTCTGCGCCCGTGACAGAAATATTCAGTGGGATTTTGTTCGCCAGGGGTGCAGACAAATTATTTCATCATTTCTATAAAAACCGCCGCTTCCGGCTACTGTTATTCGCCAACCACTTTTCACCTGGACGGGATAGCGTCGTTTTTCTACCGGATTCTCATTTTGTGCATCAACAATACGAGCCGCGCCGGGCGTTCGATGCGGTTTTGGCGAATCGGCATGGGGCTGTTTCTATGCACGGTCTTTCCTATTTATTCCACCGCTATCCAACGCTATTGTCCCCCGGGGCTGAACACGCAAAAATGTATTTTTCGAGAACGATTCGTGGTAATCGGAAGTCATCACCGGCCGGCGAAAGGTCGCTTTTAAACGTTATTCTCTTTCCACGAATTGCTGGACTTTGTTGCATTCTGCGTCGCCCCGTGTCCAATTCCTGTCGGTGTACCGACCCGGTTGCGCGTTGTTGTTGCTTTGTTTTTGTTCTTTTTTGCTCGTGGTTTTGTTTAGTAAAGATTGTGTACGCAACGGGTTTTTCGCGCCGGGAAAATTGTTACAACGATTCGCACGCGTGAGACGCGTATTGTTCTAAAAGGCTTGAACAGTGTGGGACAACGATGCTTTACACCATGTAATTAGTAAACCATGGATCTTTATGGGAAATGAAAATGTGTCTTCTCTTTTAATAATTTTAATCAGGCGAAAATTATGTAGCATTGATCTTGATTTTATCGGTCTTTATTATTTTGTGCTTTATCGAATTTTTATTATAATAGTGTTCAGTGTTTGTCTGAACAACCAAAAACATTTTTAATACCAACGAATAAATTAAATAAATTAGTGCTGCTTATTGAACAGTATTCAATATTTGTCACAGCAAACCAAAATCATATTGAATATCGATGTTACCATAATAAAAAATTTTCATTTCTGTGAATGAACACATGACCTACTTGATGTTTACAGAGATACACCGTTTAAAGATAAATGATCAGGGGATACGTTTTGGGATTTTCGGATGCAGGATTACTAGCTAATGCACAGAAAATAAAACTTGATCAACGGTCAGAAATGAATGGCTCGAATCACGATTGGTCCTGGAGGAATCGTTGCTTGCCACTTCCGGGGGAAATATTGACCAATCACCGTGCGAAATTTTCTCGTTTCGATCCTCGGTTTCGCGAACCCGTGGAAGAGAATCGAACGATCAATTCGCCATGAACAGTCGTTCAGTTCTCATGAATATTCGAAGAAGCAACATTCGACAGGTTTGAGCGAACATGTATGCATCTGCATACGCAAGATAAGCCATCGATCCTGGCGAATAAAGGAAGAGAAACTCGCTCCGCAAATAATAAATTCTAATCCTTGGCAAAATTAATGTAATGTCAATGTTGAATGTTCGTGACATAAATCGTGAAACAATTAAACAGCGCTTATAATTAGTATCACTATTCGAGTACGACAGTTCGAGTATTTACATTAAAATGTCTGTTAAACTAATCATTTCTTGTCTATCTGGAAAGTATTCCGAATTTAATGAAATTTTGACACGTCATTTAGGGGTAGTACTCTGGGGTGTCGAATCTGAGTTTTCAACCTCGAGGACCCTGTGCTAAATTAGGGAGGGGGAAGAAACCACGATTTTTATCACCTTTTGTTTTGGTTTTTCGCTTATTACTCAAAAACTATGGATTCTAAGAACTTATTTTTTGTTTTTAGAAAGAGTATTAAATTTCCTTCAAATTGCACTGGTCGAACGTATTTTTTGACCCAATAGGCACCGAGGCTTTCAAAATTAGGAAATTAATTAAAATGAGCTAATTACGCAGTCCAACAACAAAAATGTTTTCATATAACTGTTGAGTGTATCTTAAACAGTTTTTGGCGCTGATTCCGAATCTGGCCTTAATTTTTCTCGTTTGAAAAAAAAAACATATTTTTCGACTTTGAACAAATATTGTGATGTCATTATACAGGGTGTCCCAAAATTCGTGTACTTCCCGGAAATGGGAGATTCCTTGGGTCATTTGAAGCGACATTTTCCTTTACAAAAATGACGTCGGCGGCTTTGTTGAGAAGTTATTAACAAAAAACACGGACCAATCAGAGTGCGGCTATAGCGAACGGAGTCCGACTCAGCGACAGGTCCCGCTTAGCGTGGCGACGCCATTGGCCGAGCCAGAATCAATCCGTTGTAGCCGCGCTTTGAGTGGTCCGTGTTTTTCGTTAATAACTCCTAAACAAAGCCGCCGACGTCATTTTTGTAAAGGAAAATGTCGTTTCAAATGACCCAAGGAACCTCTCATTTCCGGGAAGTACACGAATTTTGGGACACCCTGTATAAGATATTGTATTCTTCTTTACAGCAAAAGACTGTGCAATAGTAATACGTTGTGATTGTTTAAACTTGTGTAAACATGTTTAAACATGTAAAAGTACCTAACGACAGGACTAACGGACTAATACTTTTTCATGGATAAGAAAAAAAAACAGCATCGATTGGTGCACACAAAAGTTATACAAAAGGTTCTATATTAAAAAATCAGAGTCCTTGAAAAATCCTCGACGTGTCCACTCATAAAGAAATCATGTCGCCCCGAATACCCTGTAAAATCTGAACTAATATTTTTTGTGCAACGTACAATTCAGAAGTTATTCGCTGTTGGGAGGTTCGCCCAGTATAATCGGTGCGTGGATAATCGACGCGGCACGGCGTATCGATATTTGAATATCGGCGGGGGACGTAACTTCTTGGAAAGCAGCGGCAAAGTTTAAACGGAAGCCACGGTTCCCGTTGTTCGTAAGTAACCGCCGGAAACAAGCAAGGTGTGGGGTCGACGTAGGGTAGCGAGAAAACCGACTGGAGGACGGGCACGTTGGTGGAATAAGAAGGCAACGACGAGGGGTGGGAGGGTGGACGTAGAGGCGGAAGCCCTGTTTTGCCGCAAAACGTCTCGGAAACTTGACGTTGATCGGTGCAGGTCCGGGGCCTTGGCAGCTTTCAAGTCCACGGAACTTTTTGAAGTATCGGCGTAAGGTGTTCGGCTGCCGAGCCGGTTCGGTACGGTTCGGTTCGATCGATCGGTGCACGCGCGCGTAACGCTGCAATCGGCCGCCATTATATCGATCGCGTACGGGAGGGAGATTTACCGCGTGCATGCCAGCCGTGCCTTCTACGAACATATGTCATGTTATTTACGAGCTAGGCATTACTCTCTGCCCGATTTACTATATTTTATGTTACGTGGATGGACTCACAATTCTTTCAAATCGGCCGGACCCGCAATCCGGTCACGTAGAGGGCGCGAGAGCACGCGAGAGCACGCCGGAGAGACTATATTGCCACTAAAGAGAGAGAGAGAGAGAGAGAGAGAGCAACAGTAACGCACTGTGGCGGTAGCAACCCGAGAGGACCGAGGTGCGTGTGCACGTTCTTCGCACCCCGTCCTCGATTATGTGCATTCCCAAATTCACGTTTCATCGGCGACACGTGCCTCCTGGATACCGGTTGCCGACAACCCCCGACCGGCCGCAACCCCCACACAATTTCATCAATTTAATCGCCATTTCGAGAGGTGGAACTTGTGGTCAGCTTTCCCAGTGGAAATGTCCTTGGGACGAAAGCAACTTAACCCTCATCCCTCCGCCATTTTCGCAATTTAAAGGGGCCTTGTAAACGACGATGAGAACAAGTGATTTTTAAGAATTTTTTCAAAATAAATATTGGGAACAAATAGTCTGAAAGTACCTACATGTATTTTGTATTAGTTAAATTCTTTTTATTATTTATTGTTTTTAACAGTTATGGGAGAGTAGGCGTGCTGTGTAATCTAGTGTAAATACCGATCAAAATCAGGGGGAAAAAGTTATCCTTTTTCTGCTAGTATCATCACGTAACCGGACCATGGTGGAAGTGTGGGGGAATAGGGTTGTAGAGGCAGCAAGTATCAATTTGGCAATTTTGACTGCTACCACCCCGCATCAGGCTTGTGC
>CM052337.1:21246925-21266934 GCA_028455595.1 Lasioglossum vierecki
GTAAACGCTTCGGAATCCCGAAGAGTTTCGGGATCCCGAACGGTTTCGAGGCCCCGAAAGAGTTTCGGGGTCCCGAAGAATTTCGGGAACCCGAAACGTATCGAACTTTCGAGAACCCGACCCGTCTCGGCCGAGATTTCCCGACCCGTCCTGAGCGTCGGGTTTCCCGAGATTTCGGGTTCTCGCACAAGCCTGCCCCGCATTAAGTTAAATAAAATTTTAATTTCACTTCAAAATTGACAATTTTTCATTCTTCACCCAATACATGTTTATCTATAATTATTTGCTAGCGTTGTTAATTGCCCATGACTATTCCACATCCAGACTCTGCGAATAAAATCGCGTGAACCGCAACGAAAGATCAATTTGCATTAATTACGTGCGAACGGCGCAGATACGATATTCATTAAACTGTTTTGTTTGATAACTTGGAAAGTGTGCAAAACGGTGAAAAAAAGATGGCGGCGGTTCAGCCGCGGGTCGTGGAATTACATACTCAATTAAGGGTTAATAGCTCGCGTTAGCAAGCAATGATTAATGATTCCGCGCCGCGGAAAAACGTTTAATAACGAGCGGTGTGTAACCCGTGGCCAATTCAATGCGGAAACTTTCGGAAAATATCGAAGGTCGAGAAAGAAAAGGATCGCTCGTCGAGATATCGAATAAGGTGATCAGCGAACGAACAGTTAGCTGCATGTCTGTTGAAATTAATTTTCGCAAATGGTTTTTTAATTTCCCCGGTGCTACTTCCATTAGAAGTATCATTGTTGAGATCTTGCATTCCGAAATGCAATTCTAACAATATTTCCCATTAAAAATGGCCAAATGTGTAACGCAGATATTATGCATTCGTGATCAGTCAAATACGACAGTATAATGATGGATCATTATGCAAAATAAAAATATTCCGTATCAATTATGGGAAGCAGGAGTAACAAATTGATTTCATCCCTTAACGACGTTGTTACATTGGAAGCAACATAAGAATGTTTTTAAATTTTTGGAATTTTCTCTTGAAAATGAAATTTTCAACGCGCCAATTGGAAAATAATATTAAAGGAGACTGGCCACGGGAAACCTATGCATCAGCAGCGAAACTTTTCCATACCTGTAATCATCGGGTCTTCCACCACCCCCATCGCGACGGGGTTAATTTACTTGAAAACAGACGGGGCAACGCATAATAGGAAGGTTGCTCACTATAATTTGCGTAAACTTTACGCGCCGCGCGTAAAGCTACTTTGTTTACTTAATGTCTAACTTTATTCCATCAATTTGGGCCAAGTTTGGATAAGTCCTGTTAAATTTGCATGTTTCGAGTCGAAGTCATCTACGTAACCCCCGCAGAAACATCAATCACCTACACGCCGTCTTTGCGTACACAAGTCCCCGAGTCCTCCGCACCCCCTTTGTTTTCTCACACCCCTATCATCAGTTCGTTAATAAATTGAAAACATCAAATGTTCTTAACATAGCGTGCTCTTGGCGGCTCGGGTTGATTAACTATGCCGAGGCCGCGAGGTTGTCGGCAATTTGTTAATTATTATTCGTTACGAATAACGCGCGCGATCAACGGGTACTCTGTATTTATTAACATGTCTTGGTAATGGATATTTCTGTACCGTAGAAAAAATTTTCCATTTCGTCACGCTGTTACATTAATTAAATTCTACTCATTTTAATAATCCTGGGGAACATGGTTAGCTACTTATTTAATGACGTACCTACGTGTTCTCCGTAGACAAGTATTTCTCGTTGGCTTTTTATTGCTATATACTCAGAGCTCGATTTTCTTGTTGAAAATTATGTATTCGATCTTTCACTTTTATTTGATAATTTGTTAAAATTTTTGGCAGAAACATTTTAAAAATAGAACACCAATGGACAAACAAGAGTATAAAAAATATATAATTCTTGTTATTTTATTGATAATTACATACTATACAATCTTCACTTTTTACTGCAAACAGTAATAGCTGATATAATTAAACTTGATATAAAAATACTTCATAAAATTCTTGCTATTACTCAATTAATTATTCATGTTGTACTCACATTTATGTATACAGTCAAAATTATTCAAAATTCTTGGCAGGAAGATTTTAAATATAATGTACGAGTGAACGAGCAACTAATAATTGTTGTCACTTTATTATTAATTCTTGTAATTTTACTTAGTGACATTAAATTATTACCTGAAATTCTCTGCAACAAACTATTTCCAACCCTCGAAAACTGTACGAACCCGCCACGCTCAAAGACTGCCTTGAAATGAACATCGTACATACAACGAATAAATGTTTTCCGAGTGACAGACCAATCCGTCGAGTGTACGATGTCGCAATAAAAATGGGGAGCACGCAATCAGGAAGATTGTTTGCCGAGACCGCCCCCAATTTTCGAATGAGCAATCACAATATTTCCGGCCCCGTTAATGCCATTAGAGCATGTCGGAGCAACTCACTTCCGGCCACTTTGCGGCCCGCTAAAGAGCAGCATAAATTCCGAAACACGCGAGAGTGCTGGAATAATACCGCGTGCGTAACAAAAAAAAGAAGTGAAAAAGAATTCCCGGTCCACCAGCCCGCCGCTGTAATTAATTTACTTTCCCCGGGGGTGTTCTTTAACTTCAATCAACTTCGCGAAAATATTTGATATCGCCGGCAAAGGCGGAGGAAAGAACCGGAAGAGAGGCTTCGTTTCGTGGATGAAGTACGGGCGCCGAACATCGAGATCCTAGTTTAATTCATCAAGAAATGACCGCCGGATTGGAGACTGAAATTGATAACGCGGTTTGATCCTTTCCCAGCATTCTCAACGGACTATATACGTATATATATATAGATACATCAATGGATTACGAGTACCAATCTCGAGTATCTGATGGTCACCATTCGGTGGAAGGAGGCCAGTCATTCTGAAGAATAGCGAGCGTCTTTCACCGGTAATATATGTCCCGCTGTCAGTCCCCGGAACTACCACGCATTCTGAAACTGTCATTCAGAAGTTTTCAATCACTCGATATGCAATTCCGGATCTGATCCGTCGAATTTTTACACGCCCTCGAAGGAGAAAGAAAGGAACGAGGACATTTGATTTCCGGCTCGACGCCGAGATTACCCCGTCAACGTGGAATCAGTTCTTCGGACTTAGATCCTCGTTTTCAATACCATCTTACCGTTTTTATTAATTCCGTGTTATTGTTAGGCTGCGAATTGTTATGAAAAATTTAAATTGTTCCTCTACAGATTTTCCCAAAAATGTTGTACTTCCTTCAGAGGATTCTCGAGGTTGTTTGAAGTAATGTGTTCTTTTATCAAGATTTTCTAAATGGCTTTGTTTACTAATTATTAACGAAGTGCACTAACCAATCAGAGCGCGAGTATTTCTGGCTCTGTGGTTTTCATTAATAACTCGAAAATGCAGCCGCGGAAAATGTTTCTTGAAGTGACCTTAGGAATCAGTTCTCTGAAAGAGGCACATCATTTCATGAATTTTTGCTCTTTCTTAACACTAGATCGCCTAAGGAAGTCATTTTGACTGTATTTCAATTTCAATTAGAAAAACAATTGTGTATATAATGACACAGCTTCTTAGAATTTTGCGACTTTTTGTACAACATATAAATGCGTTTATTAATCATTGTAGTTGCCTCCCATCCTTTTTCATTTCCGATACATCTATGTGTTATACCTGTATTGCCCAAAAGCAGTCATTTTGACTACTTGGGAAATTTTAAATAATCAAATGACTTTTATTATTGAATTGAGTAAATTTCTTATATGACCAGATCGGCTCCGTATTCGCATAACAGTTTATATATTTTTTGATTACCGTCACTTGTACGTGACTTGTTATTCGAATCTTTATGCCAGGCCTGCCCACGCACCTCATTCCCCTTGAACGAGCGATAACGTAGTTCAGGGGGGTAGGAGGATCACTGATTGTAGGATCACTTACTGTAATCGATACGCTTTGATAGAGTGGGAGGACAGCGAACTTACTAATAACTTGTTGTATGACTGTAAATAATATAAGAAATATTAAAAATTAATTTTAAACAAATTTCTTTAAAGAACAGAAAAATCCTTACTCCTGCTCACAAAAATTATAAACGAGGCAAATGTTGCAATTTTTAATGCACTGGATTGTTTGATCTCGTAGTTATACTGTCAAATCGTGTTAATTAGGAATCCCGGAAAACTTTTCATAGGCGTCTTCGTAACCCCGTGAATCTACCTCTCCCTAATTTATACGAGAAATGAATTCAAAGTCGAAACCGTTTGAAAATTTTTGCGCGCAGCTTCGAATCGCGTAGCAAGTTTATGATTAAAAGTTTCGTTTGAGGAAAAGCGGCTGCTTGACTTGGGAATTCGAAATGCACCGTGAACGAAAGAATATTCGTTACAGTACATAGCTTCCTATGAAACTGCGGGCTAACGAGGGTCGGTAACAAGTTCCGGAATTTCCTTCGTCCCGTCGTCGTCGCGATATGGGGGCCGGGATTTTTGTCGAGTTTGTCAATAATTGCGCTGGCGCGAAGAAACGAAGGCGCCCCTGGAAATATTCTCAGAGAGGAATATTTCGGCGAATGGAGCTGCGAAACTGTTTGCGCCTTTCTGCGGAGTGTCAGTGATTTCTTCCTCGAAAGGAGGAGCTCTGATCGAATGTTTCTTGCACCGGCGAGATCGCGAATCAAAGGAACAAGGACGTGGAATTTCCAGCGCGAGTTCAATAGATTTAATTCGAACCAGAGAGATGGAAAATTTCTTACTGCCTGAAGTTCGCGGTGCTTGTGTCTGCGATTGCACATGCACATCATTTTCTATCACAATTTCGTCAATGAAAAAATGAGTGTACTGTAATTGACACAGATCTACAAACGTATTTTTTAAACTTTATATAGTCCCGCATGAAAAAGTTGTAAAATGCTAATTCTTACCAATCTTTCAAAAATTGTTTTTCACATTATGTAGTATAGAAAAATTCGAATCGCATCATCCAGCATTTAAGATATTAGTCACTGTACATATTTACGATTGGATAATAGTTTGTTTGGATAATTCGTAAGAGTATCAAATGAAATTTTCATTTCTCGCTATGGAATAAATATTGAATTAAATGAAAATTTATCCGGACCATTATGTGTATTATTATTTGAGTAATTCTTCATTTGAATAAAATTCGACTATACGGAGAGAATAATTTATCATTCGTAACAAATTATTCTCCAAATAAAATATTCGACTAAAAAAAATTTATTCGAATAATTATATCAGATAAATATTTATTCGAAACGATTTTCCCACAACGCCCTCGGCTATAAAAATGAGGAAACTTTCTTTCTTATTCTCATTTATGTAAAATAATCCAGAATATCGAGTTTGGGGAACAGATTCAAATTTTTCGTGAAAGGGCAAGATGTGGAAGGGAATGGTTTAGGTGTTTATTGTACACCAGTGCATTTTATTATTGCCCAGGCAGCCATCGCAGCCACTGCCTTCGAGCCTTTGTCCGTTTGATCAACATCGTAAACAAGTTTCCTGCAAGTTTAGCGCTGCGATGAATCAGCTCATCCACTGAGGGATCAAAGCCGAAGCACGCGCGTAAGGTTAATGTTCCTCGATTAGCTCGATCAATCGACACACGTGTCAGGAAATGATCCTCTTGGAGAACCGTTGTTAATTTCATAAGCGAATTCCCAAGATAATCTTCAATTCGGTTCAAAAATGTAGAAAGTAATTGAATTTTTTATGACCAAACCAAATTTCAAATTAACGAGGTTGTTGGTTCAGAAAATGATCGAGTTATTTCCGAGAATCTAACGTGGTGGCAATCGAAAAATATTAAAAATATTAAGTGGAGAACTTGCAACGTTTATTTCAATAATCTCTGTTTTAGATCTCTAATCGAATTGTTTCTATTTTTATTTGACTGACACATGAAATATTAGCATTCTGCTACAGATTCGTTTAGAAAAGAATTTCCCGTAAGATTAAATACAGACAAGCACTTGACTAATTATTTTAAAAGATGTGTCATGGAGAACGGTGAAAATAAAAACTAAATACTATTAATTTTCAAGTGGATGATGTAAACTTTTAATTTTTGTTTAACAAAATAGAGTGGGTGTCACTAAAAATTGTTAGACCATTCAAAAAATTTTTAAATATCTAAAAGAAAATTTATAAAATAATAATCGATGGGGCGACGAGATATAAAAATTAGCAGACGCCCTTTTTCGGTGTAGAACACCGTGCGGAGCACGTGGACGAGTCACGAGGGCCGGGACGCGAGATAAGGAGCGTTCATATGCAGAAAAATGCAAATTCTTCGCCGAGCAGAATTACATACTCGCCGGGGATAAGTGTCTAGCTGAAGAAGTGGAGAGATCCGGGCTGGCGACGAGCGCGATAGGATCTTGTCACGGTGATTCGGGTAAAGCTTATTTAATTTTACGTCTTTCCCGTGCCGCCCATCACGCGAGATTCGCCCTCAAGGTGTTCGTCGGTGGGAGGGTTGATTCGACGCAAGATTGATTAAAACTGATTGCTCAATTACTCTAAAACCGAGTTCGTTTTTAAAAGAATCGGTCCCGCGCACTTCTCGCGAGAGTTCATTAAATCTGTTTCAGAGAAAAAAAGGGGGAAAAGAAAGATGGAGGAGGGAGAAACGGGGGATAAACGAACGAAAGAAATTCGCTAATATCGTTACACTCGTCCGAGTTTTAACGAGCTAAGACGCACGACTGCTTCGTTAAGCGTCGAAACAGACCGGTTCGGCGCGCGAATAGTTTCGTTTATCTAACTAAAGGAATCGAGAGGGAACTTTTGCTAATTTTCAGACGATCGGCCTTCGAAACTTCGATAGGCACCCCAGCGATACCCGTCGGAGTAATATTTAGAAGCATTCGCGAAACTCAATTTCCAGAACTGACACTCCCCCCAACAAAAATACTCAGCTTGTCTCTTATTTCTTAGTCGTGTCATGGTAATTGCGCACTTTAAGACGAAGACGTTCCGGGAAGAACGTAAAAATACACGGAGTTGATGCTATGAGGTCCGCAGAATTTTTTTAAATTTCTACAGTCTCGTGTACGTTTCAGAGAACGTAAAAAAAAACATTTTATTTATATCTTGAACTTTTGTTAACCGCCATTTTCTTATTTTTTGGATAACTCTATTATGATTAACCTCATATAAAAAGATTTTCCTTCTATATTCCAGTAACTTGTGATGCTGGGTGCCATCTATGAAGGGCGCATTGAACGTGACAGACAATATCGTACAGCCTCGCCATTTTGTGAGTTTAAATAATCAAAAAAATATAAAAGTAAAGTCGAGAAATTGCTAAATATCCCCTAAAGAGATATTTTAATTTCTCATAACAATTGCTGAAGAAGAAAACTTTTTATTTCACCAATAATTTTGAATATGGTGGTGCGCCCGTAAATGCTGGCCAGCGTTAGATGAGTTCCTCCAACAAAGAATGAAAAGGAGGAAGAATAAACAACGATTTGCGTCGAAGGGTTAAGGATTTGCATGGAGGATACCTTGGACGTGGACGAAAAATCGCGAGCTAGTGGGGTAACGGTGAACGAGAGTGGTTGATTTAACCCCGGTTTTCAATTTAAAAGTGCTTGCCGCATTGCCCACTCGTTCGGCTCTCCATACACGTCCGTCGAACGATTAATAATTTTCCCTTTTCGTTCTCGGCCCTCGCCCTTGTGTACACGCGAGGGCAGTAACGGTGGAAACGTCGTCGCCGGCCTCACCCTCTCCCACCCCTCTCCCTCTCTCTCTCCGTACAGCCAGTTTCATCAACCGATTTCACAATTATCGAAGAAATAAGGGGACAATTGCATTTAGCCGCGACAAATCGCCGCGCGGAAACTCTCGACAGGCAGTGCATCGCCGGAAACGGGAGTCGCGGGAGGAAACAAACAACCCCGGAAACGTAATATGAAGTTCCCAGGTACGCCGGGAACGTTAATCTAACGGCCTGATGATGGCTGGGAACCGTTTTACTCATCAGGATTGGCTGATCGTTACGCTGTCGGCCCCGTTTCCCCAAATTTTACTGACTCTTGATTGCTTTCTCCTCCTTGTCCGACTCTTTTACAGAACCGTAACCCCCACCCTCGGACCGACAATTTAATGCTGCCCGCGATCAGAACGATGCGGAATTCCCGAGATTCGATCAATTTGCGACCAACAAATCCTCTAAACGACGTTAGCTTCCCTACCTTTTTTTGGATGCCGAGAGCATTCTCTGCTGTTCAAAACTGGCGGAAATTCCACAACTGAATAGTACATACCATCATTTTCTGATTTAGTAGTTAAACAATGGCAGTCAAAAGTTAATAATTGAGGCATATTCCACTTGAAAATTAGTGAGGAAAATTACGACGAAACTTAAAATTTGGCGTGTGCCACAACGAATAGGTCACGGAAGATCAGAGATGGAAGAAAATATGAACATATTGATTTAATATAAAATCATATCATGCTACATTCAATTCCTCAGTATTTTTCATCGACCTTCATCCACATATTATCTAATCAATAACTCTTACGACTATCAACCTGTAAAATTAAATTTACGAACTGATTAGCTACTTAACCCCTTGTCAGTGCCCGATTAAGCCCCGCAGCAGGAGTAGCAAATGCTACGGGCCCCGCGCTTCTGGGGCAGAGTTGTGCTAATTACATTGTAATTCAATTACTAAGTATTTTAATCAGATGTGTAATTGAAATACAATATAATTGAAATACAATGTATAACTGAAATACAATATAATTGAAGGCGTGCCATAGACACGTCACGAGCAGCTAGTGAATTTATAAATTCCTTCTGTTTGAAACCTTTACATGGATTTTTTAACCTCTTCTTGCCTATTACTTCATTTTTCATAATTCAATTAAAATGTATTTTTTTTTAAATTTATTTTACGTCGCTCTCAACTCTTTGCTAAGGTTACTTTGCGATGGACTTACAATTACAATGTATTTTATAATTGTACTCCATTGCAATTACGAATTACATTGTAATTTAATTGACTGAAGATCTGAATTATAAATTACAATATATAATATAATATATATTATTTTTTTAGTTATATACAATATATAACTGTTTTGTTTGTTCACGATCGCCAATTTTGAATAAATTTTAACTAAATTACGGCGCACAGTTACGACAAATAACATTCAATATGTTTTTAAAGTGGTATAAGCTGTTTTAAGATTTCTTTAATGGTTAGAAAGATTCATCATAAAACATTACTGGTTCAGTAATGCCGCGTAATATTCATGTATTTTAGGTGTTTCATACCTAAGATTTACGCTTTGCTGTCTAATCGTGTGAATCGTTTCTAAAAGAATCCTTTGATGTAAAATTTGATGTAAATTGATGACCAAAAATATCATGTCTTTACACTAAGCAAGTAAGTTTTGTTATTAAAAATTTTAAAAAATAGTTAGTTTTTTCTAGTTTATCAATTAACTCTTCAACATGGAAAATATAATTCATTTTCTCTTACAGACGCAATTTATATTTTCTGGAAAATGGTCCCAAGACGGACCGAAACAACGAAAAAAGTAATATTTTGTAAAACAGCTTAGTTAGTAACTTAGGATCGAACCTGTGCACCGTAATTTAGTTAAAAGTAATTCAGTTACTTTGTAATTATAAATCTGAAGTAATTCAATTGTAATTCCTCTAATTAGGTTCTCAGATATTTTTGCTAAAACAAAGCTCATTCATCGTATTTTCTTTTATTATCGTACAAAACCTAGCCTTCCCTGGTAACATTTGCTTCGGGCACCGCGCTGGCTTAATATGGCACTGCTCTGCTCTGAGGTTTCACGATGACTAATGATAATTAATCGTAAATCCATCTTGAAAATTTGCAACAATTCGCGCCCTGGTGTAAGTGATAGCTTGCGATAATTGAGCGAACAAGTTCCGAACATCGAGGGACCCAAACGGGTGAATTTTTCGGCACGTACCCTATTAATTGACGGTCCGCAAAGAATGTCGCGTCTCCGATGTTTCATTAGCGATCGGCAATTGGTTTCGTGGAAGTTCGTATCCCAGGGCCAGCGGCAGACAGGGCTTGAGAGAAAAAGTGGCCCGGAAGAGCGTGAAACTGTAAAGGTTGTCAGCCGGGGCCGAGAAGTTGCCGTTATCAGCGAAAAGGGGTAAACGCTTCAGCCCAGTTGGCTAACGCGCCGAGAGAAATCGATGGTTAATGGACAAAGTTGACACCGTTGCAACATCCCGAAACTGCCTCTGGAAACTACCGACATTCGTTTCACTTAGGCTGCTTTGCTCCGTGTTCCTCTGGCATACACCCCGTGGAACACCATCCCCCCCGGCCAATGGTTTTCCCGCGTTCCCCGGTATTATCCGATATCCACACGCCGAGGCTGCAGCGCGAAAAGCTTATTCGGTGACTTTCGCCTCCTTCTCCTTGGCCACCATCCTCCCTGAACACGTTGAATGGGGCAGAATGAAGTGGAGAGAGTCCACGATTTCATAAATTCTTTCGCGGGATATTTGAGATGCGACGCGACGCGACGGGACGCCACGCCGATGGGATCCCGTGCTCGACGAGCCGGAAAACCCTAAGGTGAATGGAATTTGTTAGCTAGAACAGCGAGCGGTCTCTCTCCTGAGCTTTTTTACCACATTTCTTTTCTTTTCCCTGGGAAAATTCGTTTTTTATTTGGCCAGTTTTCGTGTTTAACTCTTCCGAAATGCCTCCACGAAATCTTATCCTGCAGCTGGTTGACACGAGTCAGAAAATAGTATATGAAACTTTTATCATCGTTTCTACGAGACTTCTGATTAAATTGAACATCAGTGCTCGGAACATAAAACGGTTACATAACTTGTACAATAACTTGTGTTGTTCACGTATGGGGCACTGGAGAATTCAAATATGATTAGTTCGAATAAGGGAGGTTCTATCAAATTATCAATTTAATGAGTGAATATTTTCATCGTGGTATATCGTGTTTCGTATCAATTTAATCAGGAAAATGTCACCAATATGTTGCTGAACGTTTCATCGAAATTAACTAGTCGCGAGTTCTTCGGAGTTGCTTCGAATATGAAATCAATTAAATTTAACTAGTTGGTGAAATTGTAACTTCACTTTTTTACTATAAAAATGAAGTCAACGAGCCTTCGTAAAAGCAAATGTTTCCTTTCGAATGTGGGAGCGTCGAGCAATCCGGTTGATTAAAATTCTGCTCACGGTCCAGAGCTTCTGATTCCCATAAAACACATTCCTTCGCCGGTTAATGTCAATAACGATGATCTTCCTGTTTTCGTTTCGCACGGAATAACAGCTGGTTGAACCGTGCGTCCCTGAGCATTCATGTTCCCGGGACTCATACGCTTTTCATCGTGACAACGACGGGAAAGAGGAAAGGGTCCGTGTCTCAAGAGATGAATATAAATAAGGGTGTTAAAGCAATAACACTCGGCTCGCATTAATTCGAGTTACCGGAGACTTATCGTTGCACACCGAAATTAGGTTTGTCGCTGTTACCTGACATTCTCACCGTGCGGTTCAATGTCGAATACGCTCTGGCAACCGGCTCGGGCAAATACTCTGAATATTTTAGTGCGACGCCGGCAAACTGATTTCATTGGCAAACTAACGTGGGGGCCAACACGCGCGTCCCCGTTTTATGAAACCGGCCGACAATAAGACTATAACTCGGATTTAGCAAGTTAATCCCTTCGAAGACGGGCCAGCCCGTCGAAGGGCGCTCCTGTCACCCTACCGTTTAATTAAAAGCGCAATCATTCTATCGTAATCCAATACTCCATCTCCTCCCACCTCACCAGCTCCCCCTATGCCTTATCGACCCCTAAAGTTAAATTTCCTAGATAAAAAAACCTTCTACGTACCCCCACCCTCCTCTTCGCAACTGAGGAAACTAAAATTCTTCATTTACAAAATGGTAACTTCAATCTCTAAAAGGGTGAATTTTATTTGTAAATATATTCATTTGAAGTGCGAACTAGAGCTTGGACTTTTATCCAGGTATATGAGATACCTCATAAGACATAAGTCATAAATGATTTTGTGCAATTTAAAATAATAACGAAATTAAAAGAACATTGACATATTAATTTAAATTTATTAAAATCGTTCAAGAGAATAAGTAATCGTAATATATTGTCTGCTTTTTCCTATTGATGCAAACGATTTTTATTTTGCATAAAGATCCGTAGTATATTCATGAGATATCCGGGTACTCGGGTAATTTTTGTTTACACGAATACCCAGATATCCGGGTAATGCTGTTTACCCGAGTACCCGGGTACCCGAGTAATTTTTATTTACCCGGGTATCTTACGGATAACGGGTATCTCATAAGTCACAGCTCTAGTGCGAACAGGTGAATTTGATCAGCGAAGGGGTCAATCTTCGTTGCAAAGATTGTATTTGTTTGGAATATTGCATAATTTCTGGAAATTGGTGTACAGACATTTTGTTCGAGTCGCGAGGGATCCCAAGAGTAAATCTACTTTTGTGATCTTTTACTGAACCTCTCTAGTGGTTTGTTTCCGCAGAAACAAGTGCTAAATTTGCATTGACATCGTTTTCCTCGACTCCATTTCGATACATCGCTTCATTAAATTATTCCCAACCCGGCTGCGGATGTGTTAATGCAAACGTACATTTTGATGAACAAATTTGCGGGAATTGCAATCGAAAAAATACTTGTTTCCTCGGAGGTCCTGTCGTGCTCTAACTGACATAGAAACATTGTTCAATTATTTTAAGTATTGTATTGCGATGTTTCATCGTATACATAATAATATAACAAAAATAATAAATGATTTTACTTCATTCTGCGAACTTCAAATGCTTACTATACAAATTCATTCCTATTTGCTGCAACTTGATACGAAGAAGCACATATTCAAGTGAGTATTGCAAACCTTGTTAAATGCATAATATACGACAAATTAGAGACATATAAATGGAATCAAATTGATCGTCAAATTTACTTTGTCATGGAGCTGGGCAGAGTTGAAGGCAATTGTGGGAACACGATTGCTAATTCCAGGATTTGGGGGATTTTGTACCTTTGAGCATTGTCTATGAATTCCGAAAATGGCACTTTGGATTAAAGTAGATACGTGAGCACAATCCAGCAATTAATTTCTAACAATTCGTTACTTAAGTCGGTGGATTTTATACAGTTATAAACTCCATGGTTATTTATAATTTACTATGGAACAATATTTAATGATATTTACTGATTTAATGAACGAACATTTTTATTTTTATTTTAACATTTTTATAGTTTAAGTCTAGTTAGTTATCTTCGTTATATTTTTGAAGTATCGTAACAAGGTCCAGAAAATGATTTTCGTTTTCGAGTAAAAATTGTTAGAAGTCCATTCATTTATCTCCATTTACGAGTCCCCGTGAAATTTCAAAAATAAATTCGAATTCGATTATAATGTAATATCAATATTCTTTTACCAACAGGCGCGATATTAATAACAATACCGCACCGACATTTTTCCTTTCTCGCTGTACGTAATATTAATAACGGCACACCACCGATGTTATTCACTTTTGATGTCCGCGGTATTATTAACAATAACGCATTGGCATTATTGTTTTTATTATCAACAGCGATAGCCGTGTCAGACGGTGGTGAAAATCGGCGAAATACTGGCCAAAATTAATATTTCAAAATTTCAGGTAAAATGTTACTGAAATGAACCAACCGTACGAAAGTAACAGAGTAATATTATTCGCTAAGAATTATATACAATGCATTTAATAATTAATATCGAACACGTACGAATGTACTCATTTCATATAAGAATGGTGCAAAAAAATCATTGGATAATGAGAGATTAAGTATGAGTTCTACAAAACACGGTTTACATAATTACACCCTCGAAACACGGCATCAAACGATTTCGCTAATTTCCAAAAAGAACGTACACAAAATTATATTATTATAATATAAATTGCAATTATAATTCTCTCTCATTTAATTACGACTAAAACCTTGAAATACGGTTTTACGCAAAACTAATTTCCTAAAAGAACGTGCATGAAATTAAAAACTCGAATTAAAAGAACGGGTCGTCTTCGTTTCAACAAAACATTTAGCACAAATAAATACATTTCACGTTCTTTATACATAAATACATTGTGCACGCGACGATGCACAATACTTGATCGAATGAATGCACAAACGATTGATTATAGTCAGTAACTATGTCAGTAACTATAATACTTAATCTTGTTTGAATATTTGTAATTCTTTAAATAAGATAGTGATAACACTTTTTTCTTATTTCATTAAACGTAATAAAATTAATACATCGAAAAATTATGGATTACTCGTGTTTGAAAGCCTAAACAGCCAGTTTTCAATTATTATTCATTATTCACACGATTTTTCAGACATTTCTGGTGGTGTGACAAAAAATGTACAAAAAGTAATCAGTAATCTGTATTCTACAAAAATATCAACACAAAAAATTTAAAGAATTATTTTTTTTAATAACGAATAGTGATCACCTTCATTGTTCATTTATATTTATATAATTTTTATTGAACAATGTTATAGCTGAAGCCAAGACAAATACAACAATTTATTTAATGTGGTCTTTAAGTTTTGAAATAATAGTAAAATTATCAATAAAAAGGCGTGAACAGCTACCGAGCCGATCTGGCCCACTGTGCGACGCGACGCGTCCGGGATTTCCGAAATATTTTCTATAATGCGAATGCGCTAGGATGTGCAAAATATCGCGAGTACTCGGGCAATTCTCGTAAACGGTCTCTTTGAGGCAGTAATAAAGCGTTTACAGTCACGGCCGGCTCCCAGTATCGCGGAATATAACCTCCGCTTTATATCTGAAACGCTCCCTGTCGTTTCCCTGATCATCGTTCACGAATCAGTGGACGGGACGAGGTCCCGCCGCTCGCTTTGTATACGTATGGCACGCGTTTGAATTTTAAGCAGCACTCTTAGCCCACTCACTCAACTTTCCCGCTCGTTGATTATGCTCGAGTGGCTGCCGCCGGGAAATCGCGATGACATTTTCGTACTTGCCGCTTCCGTTCTACTCTCTCGACATCGAAACTGCCTCCGCGACTTTCCGCAGCGAAAATTCTTTGCGAATCACGCGGTTCGTACCTCTTCCGATCGCTTGAGGGGCTATTCCGGTTTTGAACTTTTAAGGAATTTTTTAAAAATTTACTTTCAAGGTGTTTTTAAACGAATTTCTCGAAATTCTTTTCGGAAGAACTATTGAACCTTTCCGATCTTTATAAAGTAAAAATAATAATAGTTGCACAAGTTATATATTTTTTTACGGAGGATGTTTTCAAGTTCCGGTCTTTCTACTGATCCCAAAAAATTGAAGTTATTTAATAATCGGTATGGACTTTGTAATGTACCGAGCCGAAAGAAATGAAAAATCTTGATTGTGTAAAAATGGCATTTTTAAATGAAACTAAATCATGTAAGAGTGTATAGAAAAAATTGTGAGGAACAGTGAAAGATAGAAATTGTAAATATTTTAAGAATGGATAGTCCACAGAATTTTGATGAAGGTGCTGAAGCGTGGGACAAAGAATAATTGATAGTAGATGATCAGATTTATTTTCCTACGCTCCTCACATTCCTATTTCCGCATTTTCCAAGGCCGGATAATAGTTGTTTGTCTAAGAAAGTATACGGAAACAGAATGTAAATGTTTGGCTCCCAAGAGCAAGCTCACCTGTGAATCACCGCACTCGGACATGCACGATCGAATCTTGAAGGGAATCCTTAATGTTCGGCACTGCTGATCCCTGGAATTACAAAGTAACGAAACGATATTTATTAAAAATTCAAGCACAATTTAATTCTTAGCTAAAACTCGAGTACGATTTAATTCGAAACTTGAAGCCGCGAAATGTTTCATCGAAGTTTTCCAAAGATGTGCATCACCTTTAGAATTTGATACGCAAGCATATTGTTATTAACTGAGAGAACGTAATTTTCTAAACGAAAATATGTGTCCAGTTTCACGTTCCCGGCGCAAAATGTTAATAAAAGGGCAACTAAATTCACGCTTGTTATTGCACGCAAGGCGAGAACATCCTATTAGTGTCATAGCTTCCCGGCCGGCGCAGTGGAAGCTGCTTAAACTTAATAGCTCGGAGTAAGCTTAATGTAAGGTGTTTTTATATATCTCGGTGTGGTATTTCGTGAAAATGAGTTTCATCATGAGGCAAGAGAAAATCAAATGCCTCGGACAGTCGTTGTACTCGACTTATAGAAAAGAAACGTAAGAAAATCCTCCACGTTTTCACACTGAAATCTTAGTAATTCCAACAGCTCCGCTCGCGCCAAGATTCTGCGAGTTTTCCTCATTTTATCTGCAACATGAGTTGCTCGACACGTTTTTAGACCCTTCCCGAGCACGTCACAACAATATTCAAGCATAAACAGTGGTATTCATTTCTTTAGAACTATATCAAATTGCGAACTACGTGTCCATGAAATTTAAGAAACAAGATTTGTTATACAATTTATTTATATGCATGTACATCCAGTTACATATTCCACCGTAATTGATGTGAGAACATTTTACACTCGTGAATTCCGGCGGACTTAGAAGTACGTACTTCTGAACAGTGTACGTACTCATTACTAAACTCCGGAAGTTTAGGCAAATATACATTTTCAAAGACTAATACGTATCAATCTAAGTTAAACGAGAACATATTTCTCCGCTGGATTCAAGATTAAATAGAAACTTCGTTGGACTTGATAAAAAGCTTGTGCGACTCGCGTATTGACGTTCTGTACTTGCAAGAAATTATCAGAAGTCTATTTCCGGTCTATCTACGCAACTCTGGAGAAGCTGTGCGTTTTTCTTCGTCTCCAATTTCACTCAATTAGCACACAAGAAATATTAAATATTATATCTATTCTAAAATCTTATTCCAGATTATTCAAATTCAAATGTAACTTCATGAAGTTCTTATTGACTCCAATGACTTCGAAATTACCAGACAAACATTTATAACAGTATAAAAACGAGAGGGTCCAAGTCTAAGATGGTTAATATTTTAGTAGGCAATACATTTTTAACACCACTTCCTGTTTACGAAAATGTCAGGACCCTCATTCTAGTATTTTTCCTGAAAGATCGATTGCATATATTAAACGATTGTTTCTACCCCCTTGGACCACTCAATTGAATATTTTAAAAATAAAGTCGGCATCTTCATTATTTACTATTTATTCATAACTATGGGTCTTAATGCAAAATCAAAATTTTCCAAATCAATTGAAAGAAACGGAAGTTAAATAAAAAGCCTCATTCGAATAATTTTAATAAATTAAATATAAAGGATAAAGGAAGATACTTGGTCCCCTTAGGGTTTCAAGTCCATACACCACTCCCTTCTCTTTCCAATTTCAATCAAATCCAAATCCAATGGGACCTACTTTTTATGGTGGGTTTCGAACCACCTTAATAAATTAAATATAATAAGACGATATTTGAAATCATCTAATTTCTTCAGTTTCGTGTGTCACCGTTTTTTATCGTAAAAAACACAGACGTCTAATGGGATAAATATTTGGGTTCACAAGAAAGTCATTTCGGTATTTTAATTTTATAATATACTTTATTTATTTATTTATTATTTATTTTATTTTATTTATTTACATATTAATATTTTCCAATTTTGTTCAATGAAATTTTTCCATCTTTCTGGTAGCCTCATAATTCCGTGCTCATAAAACTCATAATATATATTTTAATTTTATAATATATTTTATTCATTTATTTATTATATATTTTATTTATTTATTTATTTATTTATATATTAATATTTTTCAATTTCGTTCGATGATCTTTTGCCATATTTCTGGTAGCTTCATAATTCCGTGCTCATAAAACTAAAAAATTTTCCGAAAATTATGTTTCATTTCGCCTTTAAATACCGAAATTATTTTCTCACCAACCAAATATTTTTGTTTCTGCCGGTAGATTCTAAAACAACTATACACGTACACCTCAACGCCAACACTATGGCAAACTGATCAAGCCACTGGAGGCCGACTTCCGATTGAATTCGCAGATTTTCTTTCCGCAAAAGCCCGTGATTGTCCGTGTGTGTCGACCTTGCCCGACAACCGACTGAGGAAGCCTTTGCGGGCAAAAGCTCTATTCGCGGTCTTATTCGCAGCGCCATGAGCAAAAGCCATATAGAAGAGAACGGCGCGCCGCTCCGCGCCGGGGCAAGTTAGTCTAGTGTGAAGCGAGGTTTGTCAAGCGGTTCTGATCCACAGAATGCATCCACGGATGATCCAACTACGAGTTTCTTGCTCCTCCAACTGCGGTGAAACCGCTCTTGGGTCCGCTCCCGTCCTTTCCGCAACGCGGAAACGTGTCGATCGCGTTCAATCCGCACTTTGTGTAGATTTCGCCGCTCCTGCGGATCGCAACGGCGAGTCACTCGCGAATACTCCATTCACCGGGTGTCCCTCCAATTTCCTACCACGGGGGAAATCAAAATTTCTTATCCAAACCCGAAATATACTTGATACATGATATACAGGATGAAGTAACATCGGTGGAAAAATTTTAATTCAGTGATAGAATTTCTTTGTTCTTTATTCCTTTTTTGCAAAATATGTTATCACATATTTGTGACATCTTTCTGGTTCGAAAGACTCCAAACGCGACACCACTCGGAACGTATTTGCAAAAATTTCTATTATTCGAACCAAATTCATTATCCGATCGGTAGATTGTTTAGTGAAAAACGATTCATATGCGACACTGTTTACTCGATACAGATTTCATCTAGTATTTTATTCATTCGAACACACATTTCACTGTTTCGTTCGGATAATCGAGATTCTACTGTACCGTGAATTAAACAGGTATACAAGGTCCAAACTGTGTCATGTTGGGTATCGTTTGAATCAGAAAAATCCGGCGCACAAATCAGTAAAAGATGCACAGAAAAATACTTATAAACAACGAAATAATTAGAAACATACGACTCTGATTTCTCTCGAGCGCGGATTCGCGTACAAGAACTTGCTACTTCCGATTGAATTTTTTACGATGAATGTTTCCTAGAACAGCATCAGAATTATGAGGGGTTTTACAGGGGGCGATCCGAGTGATCATACTTTTCCAAACAGCCTCAAACATTAAACGATTCAATTAAACCGGTCGGATGTAAATTCCTCGGCGCGATCTCGCGTTCGCCGTTTATAGAGACCGGAAATACTTGCGCGCCAGTAAATTTCGGCCGTATTTCTATTCCCGTATCGCGCCAGAGTTATTAAGGTCTGTACACCAGGTTGCATTTAGCCGACACCCCATAAAACTGTAAACACGTTGTCGACATTGGTTTTATCGCGTGCTCATCGCGACCCGGCCCGACCCAGCCCGGCTCGGCCCTGGTCGGATTCATACGCTGCCGTTTAAACGGCGCCATTGTTCGGTCATGTCACGGAAAATGTTTTGAACGTTATTTGATCGGACCGTCCTAACTCACGGAACGGCCGCCGACCACGTGCCAGGGAAAGTAGACACGATTCGACGCCTCGATAAATTTTTATACGAAACGCATCTACAGCGGCGTCAGAGCCACGAGAGAGTTGTGAGCATATGCGTGAACGTTTGCAAGAAAATAATTACGAGTAAATTATTATTTATTATTTTGGAAATATGCGATAAATAAATTGAATCTGATTTTAAACGAATGAACACGATGAATGCAAGAGATAAAGTGAACGTGAAAGAAAAGTAACTTATGAAGTAGTGTGCAAATGTATTAAACAAATTCATTTCTTTCTTTTTTGTTTCATTTCAAACTCAGTTTAACATTTAAACTCAATTATCACATAAACAATAAACGATTATCCTTCCTTGTTTTTTTCTGGGAAATATATATATATATATATATATATATATATATATATATATAT